>JAULKK010006669.1:0-10379 GCA_032355705.1 Rubia peregrina
ATGGTGATCCGACTATTTGCTCAGTTAATTAGGCCTTGCTCTGGAACTTATCTGAACTCAACTGATTTAATTTGAATTAATTTTATCTGATTGTAACTAAAAGTAAGTATATTATTAAATAGTAATTTATAACTAAATTAAACTAAATTTAATTAGGGGTGTTTAAAAGTACCCGGCCCGCACTATCTAAGCCATCCATTCACCAGCCCGGTCTAAATAATCGGGTACTTATTTTTAAAATGTTATTTTCAAGTACCCGAGATACTCGGTAAAATTTGAATATATTTAATTAATTTTAATATTATATAATATTTTCTACATATCTACTCTCAATCTTAATTGTCCATACATATGTAACACTAAATATCAAATAATGTGAATTAGCATAATATTTAAGTGCTAAATTTTCCATCATTTTCTTTCAACTCCGAATTCTCAACTGTTCCTTCTTAGTTCCCACTAGTGTAGAGCCTTTTATTAAAGCCCGCGATCAGGAACCACCTTTAATAAGGAGGCGAAAGAGATTCCGAGTTCGTAACTCCCTCCTAGGACATTTTTTCATTTTAAAGATGGTTCAAAATTAGTTAAAGGCGGAACAACCTTTAATGGAAATTGATTAAAGGCGGTTCTTAAGTCACTTTAATCAATTTTCATTAAAGGTTGTTCCGCCTTTAATGGGCTGATGTTTTGGCCTATTATCCCCCCCTTATCTTTGTTCCCCTTCATTTTTTCCTCTCTCCCTAGGGTATCCTCCCTCCTCCTCCATTTTACTTTGTTTTCTCTAGCTTCTCTCTCTCTTTTTTCTTTCCTCTCTCCGTTCTTGCCTCTCTCCATCTCGCTGACGCTGCATCAGAGGACACCTGGTTCGATCTTGACGTTGCCGTTGTGTCTTTCGCTCCACCGTCGCGTCTTCCACCACCACGTCATCGCAGGGGCTTCCACTGCCGCATTAGATCGGAGCTTCGCCGACGCCATAGCCGGATCTGAGTTTATTCGATGCCCACGACATCGCTGGGGCTGAGTTTATTCGACGTCGACGTTGCTTGAAGTGTTGCTTCATAGCTAGCCTGAGAATTATTGTTTGTGCATTCAGTATTTATATAGTAATCAGAATTAAATTATAGCAATGCACCATCTCACATAAGAGAATGGACATCTTTACAATTAGATATACATAAAACATCCCCAGGGATACGATATTCATAGTACCCCGAGAATACCATATATTTTACCTACACGAACGCCAAATTCGACATCAAATAAATACCAGAGAGAGAAAAAATCCACTGCAATCACAACAAATTACTAGCTGGAACGTAACATGGATTTTAAAAAAACATCCATGTTAGTCACCACCCCCACCACCACATCCTCCTCTGCCTCCGTCTCCACCACATCCAACTCCTCCGCCATGACCGCCACCACATCCTCCTCATCCGCCTGCACCACCACCACATCCTCCTCCTCCTCCAATATCAAATCCTCCTCCTCCAACTTCAAGGTCAATATTGGCTCTTGGTCCATTTCCTGTAAGAATATTAGCCAAAAACAATACGATACTCATTGCTCCGATTACACTCATAATAATGATGAATGGGCGTAAAAAGGTTGCCATGTATTTTTGCACTATATGCCTGGGCATGGTATATACTGGTATATGATCGCTTTATATAGATCCAGTTCCTGCTTCGTTATTGCCCACGTGTAATGGGATGCTGAGAGAAAGAAAGCAGTAAAATATGTACATATAATCTATTTTCAGTTCTTAAAGTGAGAGTAGAGAGTAAAAATATTACAGTAACTTATAAAAGTAGTTTAATTACATTTATAATGATTTTAAAATGATCAATAATTTTACTGACACTAAACTATTGCAATCGTTTATGTTTTCGCTATTGAGATTTTATTTCACAAAAACCATTGAACTCTTAAAATCATAGACATCTCCATCCTCCCCGGAAATTCGGGGACAACTTCGAAGCAAATGGTAGGAGAGCGATGGAGAAATTTGACGGAGTTGACTTATATTTAACGGTTAGACATGAAAGATTTTGATTGTTAAAGTCAAATAAGCCTTTCATATGTCTCACCTATGGGCCGGCCTAGATATAATATACTCCCTAGCTCTATCTTATTTTAAAATGAGGACTTTCAGCACTTGATTAAAAAATATTTTATCGTTAATTTATTTTATTAAAAATAAAATAAACTTATTAAAAGTTGATATTTTGAATATATATATATATACTATGTTACTCCCGCTGTCCCAATTCAAGCTGCAATTTAACTATTAATTTAGTCAAAACTTCTTAACTTTGACCCCAAAATTGGATAGACATATAAGTATAATTATTGTTGAGTGATGCCTTATTAGATTCGTTATGACATATTTTTTCAGAATATCAACTCTTTACAAGTTTTAATTATCCTTAATGAAAGATATTAAGAATCAAACATTTTTTAGTCAACTGTTGAAAGTCAAAGTGTGCAGTTTGAATTGGGACAGATGAAGCATAAAGAATCTAACAAGATATATCACTCAACATATTTATACCTTATACGTACATTAATTCTATTTTCTTTATTTATTAAAATTGAGAAGTTTTAATTAAATGAAAATAAATTAGAGATTGAAATGAGATATGAATTGGCACATTGCTATGGTGTACCGAAGACTTTGACATGATTTTCTATATTCCGTACGTTATGTACATTAGACTCTATCCACTTTCTTAGTAATTTCATTGATGGAAACCTTAATCGTTAAAATACAATTTAACGCGTCTATAAGTTCCACCTTCTTAAGTCTTATGATTAGAATATTTATGATAACTAAATTGGGTATGGTTTAGTATTAATCAACACTCTTTATAACTGAGAGGTTCATGGTTTAAAATACATGGAGATTATTCAGCATTATGCTTTAAAACAGATCTTTGTCAAGAATTGTGATTATTAGAGCAGCGTTAAGGGAATGTGTAATTTGATTGCTTGTATGTAATTTTTTATTAAAAAAAGAAAATATTGTTGATTATGTCAATCTATATATAAAACTCTAAACATACACGAAGACACAACTTTGATTGAATTATTTTATAATTAATATATTAACAAAGTGATTTTATGTTTGTCTCCATTTATTATAATGATAAAAAAAATTATAAAATGCATCTTAAAATATAAATAATTTTAACTTAATTTTAAAAATTATAAAAATATTTTTTCACAATGAATCAAACCATGATAAATTATATGGTACCTCAGAAATAGTATCATATTGTATCTTCAACCGTATACATTGTTATTTGTTAGTTAAATTCCACAAAAGGTAAAATATATATTATCTTTTAGTTATAAATATGAATTTCACAAGAATACTAGGTTACTACTTACTATATTCCAAAAATAATTTGTAAAAATTACGATTTAACCAAAAATGTTATCCTAAGCATAATACAAGGATAATGTAAAATAAACACTGGGCCAGTGCCACGTTCAACCCCTAATCTTGTTATTTCATTTTGAAAAGTCACCCATTGTACGTAAAACTCGATTATGATCAATATTTATAAAAATTCGTCTTTTTAAGAGTTAAAATTAATTAAACAAACTAATGTTATGCCTTTTATTTTAAATTAATCCTATCGCGGTTGAAACTTTTATTTCCTTTTAAAATGAACTAGTGGAATACCATTAATTAAAATATTATGATTAAGTTTTATATACAGTTTGTGTCTTAACTTTAAATTGAAAACATAGAATTTTATTTAAAATTTTAAAGTTTAGTCATCTAAAGAAAACTATATTCCCTCGGTCTCATATCAAACTGCACATTTCACTTTATATTACTATTCACCGTTCATTTTTTACCACATATTTGAATATATTTATAAACAATAATATTATCATATGTTATATGGTTGGATTCGTCCTAACAAGTAGTTTCTAAATGTTAAATTTTTATTTGTCATTATTATACGTAGTTAAACATATTAACGTTCAAACATGTTTCTTAATAACCCAGAAAAAGATTCCTTGCTATTTGAGGTGGGATAAAGGGAGTATAAGTTATAAAGTGAAATAATTAATTTAGTTGAAAACCGTTAAATGTTGAATACAATTTTCATATACAAATAATTGCTTTTAAAAAAGGTTATCATTCGTTGAGATTCATTCGAATTAAACTTGGGTTTAGGTTATCATTCGAATTATTTATAAAGTAATTATTTTATATGTTGAAATTTATTTTAAAAGGTTATTATTATTATATGTAGCTCACTGCAATATATAAATATAAAAAGTTTATCATTATTATAGGTATCTCACTAATATATATATATAAAAGTAAATATCAACTGACCGTATTAGTCTCATTCATTATGAAATGTCCTCATTTAACAGTTAGTCGGTTTAAAACAAGATTTTATCATATATAAATAAATAAATAATATGTATACATATTTTTATCATAAGTACTCTGTCATTGTAGGCAAAGTCTTAGGAAATACCGTCTTTCCATATGCATATGGAAAGTCGGGGTTGAATTAAAATTATAGAAAAGTAAAAAAGTTTTACTTACAATATTGAAATTTAATATGCAACTTGCGGCAGTTATAAGTTTATGGCCCAGTTAATGCAACCCGTGTTATCTTTAACTTTTTGTAATTTGTAATATAAATTTTGGATTTTTCATAACTTATGAAAAAATCATCTTTCAAGAGACAAACTCATCATTGATTAAAAATTCCGAATATTTTGTCATTTCAGATTATTTATTTCTTTGGATTTTCTTCAGTATAGTACAATACGATATTTATGGTTCTAAATATATATTTTGAAGTTATATATTTTAACAATTTATGATTGATATATACAGTAAAAAAATTAAAATCAATAACATGTTATAATGTTAGTATGCTATTTTCAGACAACTTGGGTTTAGACTAATCGAAATGACTTCATAATCTCCAGTTGACACCACCACCACACCAAACCACAGAAATCAAACAATTCCTATTATATGGTACTGGGGATAATATGATATCATTAACTAGTGTTGCCATCCTCCCTTCACCCTCTCTCTCAAAAAATCCTACTTTTCTCTTCAATAATGTTTCCCATCTTCCCATCATGAGAAAATGGGAAAACAATAATTTTAAACTAAAATTCTTTGAGTGTTTATGTCATTGAATAAGTACGGATTTGTCTCCATACTTTAGTATTGTTTTTCGACCTGATAGATGAGATTGTTGTTTATGATGATTATTCGATTTAGTTGTTCACATTGATGTTTCGTTCACGGTCTGGTTGTACCTATCATGTTTTCGTAACTTTGTTGGTGTTTTTTTATTAGGGTTTTAATTAATTTGGACGCTGTCAAATCTGTGTTTTTCAAGGTGTTTACAGCTTGGACAACATAGATCGTGCTTTGGATTGCAGTTCTTGAAGATCCTTGTTTGGCAAAGTGATTGATGTGTGATACGCTCTGCTCACCCAGTGGTCATAATTTTTGCGGGACAACTTTTATTTGATCTCTAACCTTTAATGTTACAGACGATCAGCCTGGTTGAAATGTAATTTAGATATCCTAGCAATAGATTAGTTATTGATAGAGGCTAGTTGAGTTGAGTTTTATATCAATTCCACTTCTTGTAATCGTTGTTGGATATTTTTTCCAAGCATATGAGTGATTATTATTATTATTAAAATGAAAATAATATGATATCATTTTTTCTCTATGCTTGTATAAGCTACTAAACGCTTTGTTCTCAGTGTGTATGGATATGGTTCAAGTACTCCTATCCCAACATAACCTGTAGAGAGAGAAAGAGTGTCCTAAAATTTCAGCCCCTGTAAAGTGACTATTTTACACTTCTATCATCTCCCACCAACACCACCCATCACTAAAAAAAACATCATTCCAACACCTTTTACCACCACCAACAACTCAATTGAAACATCAATTTACATCAAATCAAAATCCCACAAACAAATTACTCACAAAGTACAACTCCTCCATTCTCTAAATTCTAGAATCAAAACTCAATTTAAACTTTACCCATTAAAAATTACAGCATCTTCCCCCTCGTCACCATCACAGCATCTCCGTCATCGCCTCCTCCTCGTTTGTGAAAAATATGCGCTAATTACTATAAAATCTGTTGAAAATGTCTCAAATTTTAATAAGTGTTTAATTAAAATTTTAAATATATTTTTTAATTGAAAATGAAATATAAATGTTAATCCTTCATCTCTTTGGAATACGATATTTATTGAGGGAATTTTTATTTTTAAAACACAAGATACATTATCTATACCAAAAATACAATGTTTAATTGTTTTTCTAGATGAGTATCTTGTTTTTTTTGTGTGTGAGTAGTTTGGGAGTAAAAGATAAGATTACAGAGAGTGATTGTGAGGAGTATTAATCAATTACACTTTGTAATTACACATTTACTCTATAATTCTCTTTGAGATTGCTAGTTTGATTCTTTGGTGAACGTAAATTGAATTTGATCGAACCTGTTAAATTCACTGTTTCATGCTTGTTTATTTATTGTTGCTATCAAGTGTTTTATAATTCTCTTTGAGATTGCAATGCTTGACGTGGAAGAATATGGGTTTTATGGTCCTTGGTTTAAGGGATAGAATGTTGGGTGTGTTAACCCAATCTCACATAGAAAGTGATGGACAATTACTTTGTCCAGACTTGGTGTTAGTAATGAAAATCACAAGTTCAATCCTCGACGTAGGTGGAGGTGATGGTTTTGTCATCGACCGTGGTGATGAGAATTGAGGAACAACAGGGTGTATCTAAACATGTTTCCCGGCCGAAATAATTGAAGCAAAGTAGAAGGAAAGTATAAGAAAAGGAAATGGAAGCAAAGAAAAGGTTCATTATAGGGTTAGAACTATTGGAAAACACTTAGGCACCTGTACATTGTCCGGGGGCTCATGAACCGTTGTTGATAAGAAGTAAATCACCGGTATATTGACGAAATATCGTCCAAAATCGGTGCTATTGATGATTATCAGCACCAGAATTTGGCAACCGATGCCCGAAACAAGTGTCATATGTAAGAACGAACACGGGTACCGACGAAGGGTGTGCAGGGGGCCCGTGCTGAGAGGGTTTACAGCTGTACAATAGTGTATTTGACACCTAACAAATGAAGGGATAATAATAGCACCGGTACGAAGCAGTGAACCGGTGGCTATGTAAATTATAGTGCCGAATTTCCTACGATGAATGATCGGAAAATGGGGCCCAAAATGGAGGTTAATTATTATGTTGTGTGTTCAGCACTGGTTTTGGTTAGAACATAGAACCAGTGTTGAACTTAGTCTTGTCGGGGGGTTTTTTCGTTGCTGAAAAATAGAGTGCATGCTCTGTTACATGTGAGGCATCGCTTTTTGCTCACACCGCACCGGATTAAAGACCGGTGTTGTGTATTTAGAATAAATTATTTGACTTAGCTCTCTGGTTCTTGAAAAAAAAATCAAAAAACCATTCAAGGCAGCTGTAAGCGGCTGCTTTTCCAAAAATAGGCACCGGTTAATAAAATTCAGCACCGGTATTTAAACCGGTGTTGCGTACTTAGAGTAAAAAAATTCATTTTGCTCTCGGGTTGGGAAAGTGCTTTGGAGAAATAATTTAAAGTAGCCGCAGGCAGCTACCTTTTTCTTTGTTGGAACCAATTTATTATTTTCATCATCGGTTTTTGAACCGGTGCTGTGAATGAATCTAAAAAAGTCTCCATCAAGTAGTCTAAAGAAGCTGCTTTGTGGTCATATTAGCACCGGTTTTGACCTTTACAATGGTGGTTTTATTACCGATGTTGTATACATTGATTTTCTCCACAAGTTTGCTCTCGGGTTGGGAGAAATGGTCAAAAAATTAATTCAAAGCAGCTTTGGACATATGCTTATTCATTTTCTGGCACCGGTTTACGAGCTTCATACCGGTGCTAATGATTTTAACTTCAAAATACATACATTACTCTCGTATTCCATTCGCATCTTTGGTTTTCCATTTCTAATTCCTGGAGAGGAAATCTAACCTATCTTCCCCATCGATTCATGATCCCAAACTCTGCAAATGAATAAGGTGAGTTCTCTTTCAAACATTGCTCTTCATTCTACAAAAATTATTTATCATGAACCCAATGGTTTTGGAAAAAAGTTGGTTCATTTAGCTCTCCAATAACTACTTTGTTCGATGTTATAATCATGTACATAGCGTTATGTGTAATAATTACACGTATATATATGTCTTGGATTTTATTGGCTCCCATTAAGCGTTTCTTGATGTTCTAGTTTTTTTATGCTTGGAAGGTGTTTGTTGAAATGTTTGAGTGAACATTGTAGGATATGGCACCAAGAACTTTGCTAAAGAGGTTACACAAAGCATTCCCTTCCGCTCCGGAGATGCAATCCAACATTTAACAACAAGAGAAGAGGTTCATCTCGGAGCAGGCAAAGTTAATTGCAGAAACGTACAAAACAAGGCGACATTGGCCGAAGAGAGGAATCGAAGCAGCTCCACCTTTTGAAGAAAATATCCGGGAACTTGGGTGGGAGAAATTGTGTGACACGCCTCCAATGTTCAAACTCAACATAGTGAGTGAGTTCTATGCTAATTTGTGGTGTTTTGCGAAGTGGTATGGGACATTATGTCTTGGGAAAATAGTTCCTGTGACCGGTGAATGCATAAATAATTTGTACGGGTTGGAAACTGTGTCCCCGATAGGGATGAATTTATTGCATTCCTGTTCAAGACTGATGCGGATTTTAATGAAGCCACGTGATGGCAGATCTTGAGGACAGTAACTAGGTCGGGAACCGATGTAGATTCTCTTATGAAATTGAGTTGGACAAAGATTTTAAAGAAGAACCTCACGCCCGAGATGAATGGATGGTATCACTTCGTAGCATCCAAAATTGACCCCGTCACACTGAACATTGAGGTTCACAGTATGAGGTTGAAATATCTGTACACCATTAAAAAGAAACTGCGATGGAATGTTGGTAGGTGGATGGTGAACGCTTTGAGACAAGGTGCAGAGAAATAAGGTTGTTACAGTTTCATCAACCTCATCTCCGATTTGTGCAAAAAACACGTTGTGCCTCACTATCCCCAGGATATATACATGCAACCAATGGGTAAGATTACAACAAACTCCTTTTTCAAAAATTCTCAGGACAACGTGGTTCCTTCTTTGGAATCTTGAATCGCGGTATTAGGGGTGAGTGACAAAGTCTCCTGATGAAATCATAATATCAAAGGTTTTGGTGCGATCAGATGGGATCGGGTTTTTCAATATCAGTTCCCGGATGCCATGAAAGCAGTTTGACCTTTCCCTACATTTCCAGATCCATGTGTTGGGCAGAGCGACGTTGGGACCAGCTCAGAAGATGCACAGATGTTGGATAAAGAGGCCTTTGCTTGATATTATTCATGAATTTTGATCCTCATTTTCCGTTGCTAGACACATATTTATCCCCTTCTCAGGATTTCCTACAGGATTTCCTTGAACCAGAAATCATCACCTTGATCAGCAAGGATATTGAGTTCACAAATATGAGTGACTACATGATATGGAAGCCGGAAGACACAGGTATTTTTACTATTAAATCTGCATATAACTGTCTAAGGAATAAAAGAGTTGACATACAGGATCTTCAAAAGGTATGGAACAAATATATCCCTTCAAAAATCTCCTTCTTTGCTTGGAGAATGCTGAATAACTTGCTCCCTTTTGACACGAATCTCAAAATAATGGGATTTCAGTTTGCCTCTAAGTGTATTCATTGTGAGCATATTGATTCAATCAATCATTACTTTAACAACTGCCCATATGCATCTTATTTTTGGGATCAATTTCATCACTGCTTGAATTTGTCACCTAGAGATTTTAACTCCATCTCGCAGAGGCTGTCATTCTACTGGAGTTTTTCATCTGATTCTTCTTATAGGAATAGTGTAATGATTATTCTTCCACTGCTCATATGCTGGGAGCTTTGGAAGATTAGGAACATTAGATTGTTTGAAGATATTAGGGTCAACTCCAGCCATGCATGGAAATCTATCAAAGACCTATCCCTGTTTATTTTTAACTCATCTACTTTGGGGGAGGGTATATCTGATAATCTCAACAACACTGGCATCATATTCCATCTAGGCAGGAGAAGAAAGAAAAAACTGACAATAATTAATTGGAGGCCGCCGGACGAGGGCTGCAAAATTAACTGTGATGCAGTCTTCAAAGGAAATAAAACTGGACTTGGTTGTATCATGCGAGATAACCGTGGATCGGTTGTTTTTGCGATCTCGGAGCATGCTTTTGCTACCTCCCCTCTCCATGCTGAACTTCTTTCTA
>JAULKK010006677.1:0-10379 GCA_032355705.1 Rubia peregrina
TCTCATACCACATTACAAACAGACCCAGATGAGAGTTTATATAGATCTCCCAAACTACAGAATCCTAAACCAAAATGAAATAAGACTAGTCTAATCCTATTCCTAAACAAAATAGGAATTACCCAATAATAAATCAAAAATATAAAAGGATTCAGATTCAAGTCATGTTCTAACAAATACAAATCTGATTCTTATAAAAAAAACATGCAGCTAAAAGAAGAGCAAAAAATGAAAGAAAAGGCCATGTCCTTAAAAGACAGAAAAAGTCACCCACTTGCTATGCATGTGGAGAAAAAGGTCATTACACAAATAGGTGTAATAAGAAAAAGGATAAATTAGAAATATAAATATAGATGAAGATATTAAAAATGGTTGCTTCCTCTGAATATTCTGATCATTCTAAGGAAATTATAAGCTCATCATATTATAAGGACATTTATTCTTCTTCTACAGAAGAAGAAAATCTCTGTGCTTTCTCTTCAAAAGATAACTGTCAAGTTATTAGGAATAAAGAGGAAACATATGACTAGCATTATAAACTCCAAGCACAATTTACTGACTTAAACATTAATTTTATAAATGGTGAAAAAGTTAGTGATCTCCTGGAAAATATCCAGAATAAAATTCAAAGAGCTAAATTCCAAGAAGCTTAAGGAAAAAACCTTATAGGATTCCTTCAAGAATTAAGACAAAGATTGGTCCTTCTTATAATTTCTCAGTTATTGTAGCATAACTACAGAGAAAGAGGAGTTAGAATGGTCCTATTACCATTCAAGAATTGAAAACAGAGATCCATGATCTCGAAAATGACGTTTCTTTACGACAAAATCAATAAATTGTTATAGAAAATAGGATTATAATCCTAGAATCAGGACATGTAAGTAATACCCCTAATATACCTTCCACTTCATAAAATTTTATTCCCAACATAAATGAATTACCCAAATCAATTTATTAATTGATAAAACATCAATTTACAAAAATGTTCCTACTCTAATAGATTCAGGAGCGGATTTAAATTGTATTCGAGAAGGTTTGATTCCAACAAAATATTTTGTGAAAACCACTCGAAAAATAACAAGTGCAGAAAGAGGTAATTTACAAGTTTCTTATAAATTACCTAGTGCCTATATTTGTCATAATAATGTATGTATTGAACAAACTTTGGTTCAAGTCAAAAATTTGGCAAATGATATTATTCTGGGGCTACCATTTATTAATGGGTTAATGCATTTAAACTATATTGATGAGAAGAGTTTCTCAGGAACATATCAAGGGAAAACCATTACATTCCCTTGGATTCCAGGTTATAAAAATAATGATATACTTTCTCTTGTGCAAAATAAAAAATAACATTTGTGTTATTTTCAAGAAGAATTAATGACTTTCAATATTATTGATCAATTACAAAATCCTAAATTACAGGATAAGATTAAAAGTATTTATCATGATTTTTCAACCTCTATTTGTAATAATTTACCAAATGCTTTTTGGGATAGAAAGAAACATATTGTTTCTCTTCTTTATGAAGAAGATTTTTGTGAAAAAAATATTCCTACTAAGGATAGGCCTTGTCAGATAAATAAGGAATATTTAGAAATTTTCAAAAAAAAATCTACTTTAATAGATAAAGGACACATAAGTTCTTCCAGTTCCCCTAGGAGCTGCACTGCACTCTATGTTAATAAGCATAGTGAGCAGGAGCGTGGAACTCCAAGGCTGGTATTAATTATAAACCTTACCAAAAAATTTAAATTGATTAGGTATCCAATACCTAATAAAAAAAATTATTGGACTGATTATATCAATATAATATATTTTACAAATTTGATTAAAAATCAAAATTTTGGTAGATTCAGATTAATAAATTTGACAGATATAAAACTTCTTTCACGGTGCCATTTGGACGTTACGAATGTAACTTAATGCCTTATGGTTTAAAAAAAATGCCCCCTATGAATTTCAACATATCAAGAATGATATTTTCAATCCTTATAGTGATTTTATCATTGTTTATATTGATGATATTTTGTATTTTCAAAAAATATCCAAGAGCACATAAAGCATCTTCAAATTTTCAAGAAATTAATAATTTCAAGTGGTTTGGTTATATCCAAGTAAAAATGCATATTTTCCAAAAAAAAATTAAATTCTTGGGTCATATCATTTATCAAGGGAAAATTACGCCAATTTCTAGAAGTATAGAGTTTGCTTCAAAATTTCACGATGAAATCCTTTATAGAACCCAATTACAAATATTATTGGGAAACCTAAATTATATTTTGGCTTATTACAAAGACTTATCTTTGGATGCTGCTGTCTTATATGACAGACTGAAAAAATCTGCCACACCATGGTCTGAAATTCATAACATGGCAGTTCAAAAAATAAAAAAGAATGTTCAAGCTTTGCCATGCCTTATGCTTGCAAACCCAAATTGGGAAAAGATTATTGAAACAGATGCTTCTGATATTGGATTTGGAGGATTTCTTAAACAGATAAATCCCCATACTAAGCAGGAGTATTTGGTCAGATATTATTCCGCCAAATGGACTAATAGTCAAAAGAATTACACTACTATAGCTAAAGAAATTCTTACTATAGTTAAGTGTGTCCTGAAATTCTAGGATGATCTTTACAATAAAAAGTTCTTAATAAGAACAGACATCAATGCAACCAAGTTTATATTTAAAAAAGATTTTAAACAAGACCTTTCCAAACAAATATTTGCAAGATGGCAGGCTCATTTGGCCCCATTTGATTTTGAAATTCAATATCTTAAAGTAAAAGAAAAGTCATTGCCAGATTTTCTAACCCGTTAATACTTGTAGGTATAACCTCATGTGTCCCAAGTAGACTACACCTACTCTTAATAGAAGTAGAGGAAAAGGCAGAGGCTCTGGCCAAAGTCAAGACAGAGAATGGAGTAATACTCCACAAACTCCTAACATCCCAAGAGTTATACTCAATGAGGTGGGTTCATCAAACCAGCAGCAACAAGGCTCATATGCCCAAAGACTCCAAAATTTGGAGGATGATGGAAACCAATATTTGGTTCGATCTCCTGAGGAAGTAATACTTCATTTATCTCATGAATATAAAAATTATCTAAATGATCCTTGGCTCCTGATGAACAGATATGCAGAAAATTTGTGCTACTCTTTCAGAGAGAGAGAAAATATGATGTACTATGAATATATCCTCATAGCAACAGGATCTGCTGACATTACTTCCTTCCCGAAAAATAGACCAGGGTGGAAAAGAACTATTCAAAGTTTCATATAAGGAAGATAATATCTCCTTATGTGTGGGGTATTAGCCCATTCAAGTCCAGGGAATTCATAATGAATAGGAAAGACATAAAAATGGCCTTTAATTATTTCAATTATATCGATGCATTCACCAATGTTCTTTATTATGAGAACTGTAAACATGCTCACACACGGATGATTAAATTCAATCCAGAAATTTTCAAAAAAAGCCAGAATGGCCAGAACCTTCGATGATGGATATTCCCATTAAGGAATGTTAGAGGATCTAATATTCAGATTCTACCGGACTTTTGTATGGGTTTTTACAAATAATGGGTTCAAGTGGCACCATGTGTTACTCCCAACAATCCTTCTGATTATATCAAAGGCTCAGCATAATTGTTTTTATTTATGCAGACAGGTATCCCATGGTTATGGAAATGGATCCCTGAAGCATGAAAGAACTCTAAAGGCATTCTTTGCTAAAGAGGAAATTCCTTGCTAGGTTTTGGAACAAGCTTCTAGAACAAGACAGTGAGACTCCATTGAAGAAGTATGGTTCTTCGTTAGAGGAAGAAATTACTTCCTTAATTAAGTCCTTAAAATTTGTTTATAACAGGGAAGGGCAAGAGGATAACAAAGACTAATTTCTCTCCAACCTGGAGAAAGTGATGAGAATGAAGGATCCTCACATTTCAGAGAAAGATCTGATTACAGCTTACCTTGATAAGGCTAAAGCTGATTTCATAAAAAAAAATAAAAGCAAGGTGGACGACAACCCATATTCTGAGCCACCCACCTTCTCAATGAAGGAATCTCAAGATGATAATCCCTATGAATGCCTGGCAGTGAATCCCTGCCTCCGGAGGATGAGCCGACAGCGGAAGACTTCTTCGACAGCCTAATTGGAGTGGTATTGTTGAAAGCAAAATCCAAGGAGGAAATTTCTCATGGAAACAGAAGATGCTGGAATAATCAACTCCGGTAAAAGAAGATGGCACTTTGCCAATCAAGAGTAGGGGAAGGACAGAATATCCCACTTCATTACGTGGGTGGACAGAAGGCTCCATTACCAGCAATAATAGAGTAAGGAAGACCCCGTTCCAATAATTCAGAATGGGTGGAGAAAAGACCCCACTACATTAGAGGGTGGCTGAAAGAAGACCCACAACCTCATAGGGTGGCTGAATGAAGACCCCACTACATAGTAGGGTGGGTGGAGATAGCTTTAATAAAGTAACTTTTGATTATTTTTTTTTGCAATAATTTGTACAGGACTATGTCCGCTTCAATAATAGTAGAAGCTTACCCTTCACCTATAAAAGGGAGAGCTCTGACATTAGTTAGGACCAAGTCTTGGAACCCTTATACCAAGCATTGTAAAAATACTTTGTGAATATAATATAAGCATTCTCTCATTGCGCACAACTAAGAGGTACTCTCTTACTTTTATTTTTGTTTATAAGTTTTACATGATGATTGGCTAATAAGCCAATACTATATGCAAATGCGCTTGCTCCTGTTAGAGTGAGGCTAATAGATTAAGATTCATGCAACCGGTTTCAATGAAGTGTTGTTTAGGTATTACCTAGATTAAACTCATTAAACGGTTTCATTAAAATACTAGCTTAGTTACATGATCACCGTGCGGGTGCCCATGTCAACCCGCTAAAGTCGGGGTAGGCGTTCAGGCAAGTTTCAGACCATTTTAGCGTTGGACGAAGTTGTAACTAGGTTAGTATGGATTTGAAGTAAATCCGTGAGTTTGAGCTAAGTACTACCTAGGCTAATATGAACTTGAAGTAAATCCGTGAATCCCAGTCTAGAGGCCTCGCTCGCCCCATACGGTATCAGAGCCATGGTAGTAGAGGGTATTTGTAGATAGTATCATCATCATAATAAAATTTAGAGGAAGAAAGTTACTATTTAGTGTGTGTGTGTGTGTGTGTGCGCTTGTTAGTTGTATAGTGTATGACTTTTAATTTCAAATTGTTGTTGATTGTTCGTTTTGAATTAGGAACTGCTTCTGTTTGCTTATATGTTGCATTTGTTAGAATCCAGTGTGCACTTATTAGTTATATTATGTATGACTTTTAAATTTCAAATTGTTGTTGATTGTTCGTTTTGAATTAGAAATTGCATATGTTTGCTTATATGTTGCATATATTAGTATCAAGTGCGTACTTGTTAATTGTACTCTGTATAACTTTTTTACTTTCATTTGTTGTTCGTTTTGAATTAGAGACTCTATTTGTTTACTTATATGTTGCATCTGTTAGTATCCAATGTGTACTTGTTAGTTGTATTGTGTATAATTTTTTGTTTTCATTTGTTGTTGATTGTTCATTTTTAATTAGAAACTGCATCTATTTACTTATATGTTGCATTTGTTAGTATCCAATGTGCACTTCTTAGTTGTACTATGTATGATTTTTTAATTTCAAATTGTTGTGATTGTTCAGTTTGAATTAGAAACTGCATTTGTTTACTTATATGTTGCATTTCTTAGTATCCAGTGTGCACTTGTTAATTGTACTATGTATAATTTTTTAATTTCAAATTGTTGTTGATTGTTCATTTTGAATTAGGAACTGCATCTGTTTGCTTATATATTGCATTTGTTTGAATCCAATGTGCACTTGTTGGTTTATTATGAATGACTTTTATATTTCAAAATTTTTTGATTGTACGTTTTGAATTAGGAATTACACCTGTTTGCTTAAATGTTTCGTATATTAGTATCAAGTGTATACTTGTTACTTGTACTATGTATGACCTTTTATTTTCATTTGTTTTTCCTTTTGAATTAGATACTTTATTTTTTACTTATATGTTGCATCTGTTAGTATCCAATGTGTACTTGTTGAATTGTGTATGACTTTTTATTTTCATTTGTAGTTCATTGATCGTTTTGAATTTGGAACTACATCTGAATACTTATATGTTGCATTTGTTAGTATCCAATGTGCATTAGTTGTACTATGTATGACTTTTTAATTTCAAATTGTTATTGATTGTTCGGTTTAAATTAGGAACTACATTTGTTTACTTATATGTTGCATTAGTTAGTATCCAGTGTGCACTTGTTTGTTGTATTGTGCATGACTTTTTAATTTCAAATTGTTGTTGCACATTTGTTCGTTTTAAATTAAGAACTGTATCTGTTTGCTTATATGTTGCATTTGTTAGAATCCACCAAGCACATGTTAGTTATATCAAGTATAACTTTTAAATTTCAAAGTGTTGTTGATTGTTCGTTTGAATTATAAATTACATTTGTTTGCTTATATGTTGCATATATTAGTATCAAGTGTATACGTTTTAATTGTACTCTGTATAACTTTTTATTTTCATTTGCTATTCGTTTTGATTTAGATACTCTATTTGTTTACTTATATGTTGCATATGTTAGTATCCAGTGTGTATTTGTTAGTTGTATTGTGTATGACTTTTTATTTAAATTTGTAGTTGATTGTTCATTTTGAATTAGGAACAGCATCTTTTTACTTATATGTTGCAGTTGTTAGTATCCGGTTTGCACTTCTCAATTGTATTATGTATGACTTTTTAATTTCAAATTGTTATTGATTGTTCGGTTTGAATTAGGAACTACATTTGTTTACTTATATGTTGCATTTGTTAGTATCCAGTGTGCACTTGTTAGTTGTATTGTGCATGACTTTTTAATTTCAAATTGTTATTGATTGTTCGGTTTGAATTAGGAACTGCATTTGTTTACTTATATGTGGCATTTGTTAATATCCAGTGTGAACTTGTTAATTGTATCATGATTGACCTTTTAATTTCAAATTTTTGTTGATTGTTCGCTTTAAATTAAGAACTATATTTGTTTGCTTATATGTTGCATTTGTTAAAATCCACTATGCACATGTTAGTTATATTAGGTATAACTTTTAATTTTCAAATTGTTGTTGATTGGTCGTTTTGAATTACAAATTATATTTGTTTGCTTATATGTTGCATAAATTAGTATCAAGTGTATACTTGTTAATTGTACTTTGTATGGCTTTTTTTATTTTCATTTGTTGTTTGCTTTGAATTAGATACTCTAATTTTTTACCTATATGTTGCATATGTTAGTATCCAGTGTGTACTTGTTAGTTGTTATGTGTATGACTCTTTTATTTTCATTTGTAGATGATTGTTCGTTCTGAATTAGGAACTGCATCCGTTTACTTATATGTTGCAATTTTAGTATCCAATGTGAACTTCTTAGTTGTCCTATGTATGGCCCTTTAATTTTAAATTGTTATTGATTGTTCGTTTTGAACTAGGAACAACATTTGTTTACTTATATATTGCATTTGTTAGTATCCAGTGTGGAATTGTTAGTTGTACCATGTATGGCTTTTGAATTTCAAATTATTGTTGATTGTTCGTTTTGAATTAGGAAATGCATCTGTTTGCATATATGTTGCATTTGTTAGAATCCAATCTACACTTGTTAGTTATATTATGTATGACTTTTAAATTTCAAATTGTTGTTGATTGTTCGCTTTGAATTAGGAATTGCATATGTTTTCTTATATGTTGCATATATTAGTATCAAGTGTATACTTGTTAACAGCACTCTGTACAACTTTTTATTTTTATTTGTTATTCGTTTTGAATTATACACTTTATTTGTTTATTTATATGTAGCATCTGTTAGTATCCACTATGTAGTTGTTAGTTGTATTGTGTATGAATTTTTATTTTTATTTATACTTGATTGTTCGTTTTGAATTTGGAATTGCATCTGTTTACTTATATGTTGCATCCGTCAGTATCCAACGTGTACTTGTTTGTTGTACTGTGTATGCCTTTTTTTCATTTATTGTTGATTATTCATTTTAAATTAGGAACTGCAATTGTTTGCTTATATGTTGCATTTGTTAGTATTCAGTGCGTACTTGTTAGTTATACTTTTTGTAACCTTTTATTTTTATTTGTTGTTTATTGTTCATTTTTTACACTCTTGGGGAGAGGGGTTCTGGATCAACATAGTTCCTACTGTCCGCAATGCAAATCCAGCCACTCCGAGTCCTTATTTATAAAGAGATCCCAAGGGTGTTCCCTAAGAGAAAGCTCTGACACCCAAATTAGGGTTGTTCTTTTTTTATGTTATTGCTTATTTTTAAACTTACTTATTTGATTCGTCATCTTGTGTCTTTATTTATAAATGTCATATCGTGCTGTCGTGACTTACATGTTTTTCCTTCTCTTTCCTAGATCGTGGCGAGTGGAGGGTGTTCGTGGCGAGTGGTTATCCTGTTGTTCTGAGCGAGGTGTTCTATATGTTAAGCGAACTGATTTGTCCATGTGAGGTGGTTGTCCTGAGCCCAGACTTCACTTGAGTGGGTTGGTATATGCCATAATCCCCCCAACCACGAAGTCATCGTTGGCGTAGCAAGGAAGAACTTCTTTGTGTAATTGATAAGTGCATGCATGATCAAAGCTCGAAGAGTGAGCACATAAAAACTTGTCAATTTGGTTAGGATTTATTTGTGTAGCGAAAGATGATTTCGTGGGTGAAGAAATGTGGAAAGAATGGAATGGTTCCCTGTAACTTCAGGTAGTAGTTACAAGTGGCCCAAAAATGGAGGCAAATTTTTAATTATAAATTGACCAGTGGGTGATTAAAGTAGTGTGTTTAACGTCTGTAAATAAATTTCTCTTTGTGAGGTTATGTACTTGTGAAGTATGGTGAACTTGGGTAAGGGTGGTGATAACGTAATTACCTTTAGCGATATAGTTGTCTTGAGAGAGCATCATTCCTATCTGATGATTGTAGGGGTTAGGATACCTTATACTGGTGATAAGATTCAGGTCCCTCTATATGGGTTTATTAATGTGTTTGAACATCATTTGTTGTATAGTTTAACGTTGCTCGTCCTGAGTAACATTGTGGGCGTGTTGGAGGCTTATTGGGATTCTCTTCCTCAACTACATCCTTGAGAAGTGTCCATACATGTGGGTTTCAGGCAGGTGTGTCGTAAGGCCTAGAAGAGGTTTTCAATAGAGTTGTTTTTCTACGTTTTATCACCTCCGTATGGTAGACATAAATGGGCCCTGGGTAGATTTCTACCCTGTGGTGTCAAGGGTTGATGTTGTGAAGGGATATCCTAGAGATTGTGGTACTGGGAGGATAAGTTTTTTTTTATGTTATGTGCTAGTAGTGACATAATGCTATCGTGGAATGACAAGGTACCTGTAGCTACGGAGGCGAAGTGGAAGAAGGAAACAAGTTTCGTGAGGAAAATACTCTCTTATCCATTGAGGATAGAAGAGCCTAGGGTAAAGTGGGGTAATCAATTTAGAATATATGTATCTAGTATTATGCAGGCCTTTGGGGTGGTTAGATTGATATAATTTCAACTGTATAATATATTTATTTACAACTATGAAGCTATCAAGCGCATCTAGGATGACATCCACGAACAAAGGTTTGGACACATCTTGATGTCGGCATGGGGATGGTAGTGGTGATTCAAAGTAGGGCTCACTTCATATATATCTGCACTTTGACGATACCAGTGAGGTGGGTACTGGGAGTGTTAAGCGCAAGACCAGTGGGTTACAGGATCACAAAGTCAAATCCTTGATGATAATAAAGTTGGAGGATCGAGATAATGTGGAGGCAGGAGGCTCAACGCCCATAGGTGTCATGAGGCTATCACAAGATCTTGGGATTTATGTTCCCAAAATTGTTGGTGTGCTTGGGTCAGCTAAGATGGTATTATATTTGGTTTTGAATGTGAGGTATGTCTTTTTTTTGGTAATAGGATTGTGTTTATGTAGGTGTGTGGTGCTATGATATTCGATGCTCAACGTATTGTTGATTATGCGGACAGGGCCAGTGAGATAGTTGAAGAGATAGGAGCACATGCATCAGAATATTTTCAGAAACTTCTCACAAATGATAACATTGATATAACAGGACGTGCTTTTCAGAGATGTTTAAGTTATGTACCAACTTAATGAGACGTCAAATGCATGTATTTTCTGAAGCATTTAACATCTCTTTTGTTATCTTTTTGTTGGAAGATTACTAGATTTAGGTAGGATTACATTATAAGGGGTTTGGATAACCATTTTCGGTTTTCGTATCTAAATCTTTCATTTTGT
>JAULKK010006688.1:0-20269 GCA_032355705.1 Rubia peregrina
GGGTTATTGTGTGGCGCTGATCGCCCACTCTAACTATAACCGAGGAGAGGCGAGAAATATCTTCACCCGAAAGGTGTTGGTAAGTTCTCCACAATATGTGATTAATGCATAAAATAGGATGATTAGCCGATGATCAAAGGATAACTAGAAATGCGAACCAATTGCGCCCAAGACTCGTTATCACCTTAATTGAATCTTTCGTACTAGTGTGTTCGTAGTTATATTGTTTTCTCTAATTGTGGTTAATTTAGTAATTTAAATTAGTCGTAATTTTTTCTAAACTCAAAACCCCCCAAGTTTGTTACCACACATAGAGTGAATTGTTTTTAACACTCGCTAAAACCCATTTTTCCTCGTGGACGACCCCGACTTGCCACTATTTACTTTCTGGTAGTTAGCCACAATTAGGGCTTATAAACATTATCTTTGAGAGGTACGACGACGGCCTCCCAGGGTGATTGAGGATATTTGGTAGTTGGATTACATTGAGTTCAGAGTTGTTTTCTTCAAGTGTAGATGGGTTGAAAATGGTGTAGGGGTTTGTTCATAGAAACTCGTGGGTTTTACGTTGGTGAACTTAAATTGAGTAGGTTACGAGGACGACAAGTTCATCTTAGCTTCCCAAGCGTGCCAAATATTTTATATCCAAGACCCAAGCAATGAGAAGTGGCATGTTTTACTCCATGGCAAGATGTTCTATTTTGAAGATGAGATTGATTGACCCATCAAAACTGAAACTGCATAGTTTCCCTAGGCCTTTCCAAGTTTGGAGGACATCGGTGGACCACCTATAAGTAGGCTTTCACTTTGTGATTGATTGTGGGTAGACAAGAATGGTCGTATTGTGAGTGGTGATGTAGTCTTGAAAAGGAAAAGATAGGGGGATTAGGTTAAGTGTATTGTACCCTTTTGTAAAACCCCCCACCCACTCCATCCCATAATGAATTAGATGTGATCATTTTTCATTTGGCCCTTATTATCTATTAATTTGTGTTTTATCATCAATATGTATGTCCCTAAGACAAGCCTAGCACTGGTACTTTCACACATAAACTGGTGCTAAGGAACAGAGGTAAGTGCTATGTTTTTACAAAGGCACCAGTATAATAACATGAGGCATCGGTAACTTAACCGGTGCTGCATACTTAGAAAATTTTATTTGTGTTTGGTCGCTGATCCCAAAATAATTTTAAAAATAGCATTAAAGCAGCAACGTAAGGCTGTGTATGCTATACATAAGCCCCGGTAGTGCTACTATTAGCACCGGTAATAATACCGATGTTGCATGCTTAGAAAAATTTGTTTATGTTTGGTCTCTAGTCTGATAATAATATTAAAAATAGCATTCAAGCAGCTGCATAAGGCTGCGTATGTTGTATGTAGGCACCATATGTCCTACTATTAGCACCGGTAATATTACCGGTGCTGCATACTTAGAAAAATTAATTGTGTTTGGTCACTGGATCCAAAATAATTTTTAAAAGAACATTGAAGCAGTTTTATAAGGCTGCATATGTTGTACATAGTCACTGCATGTCCTACGGTTAGCACTAGTCTCATTACCGGTGTTGTATACTTGGGAAATTTGAGAAGCTCTTACTCCCAGTTCCAATATGCTTAAATAATAAAATGATTTAAAGCAGCCACATGGAGCTGCTTATTTTTAAATAGGCACCAGTATTTGAAGACTGGCACTGGTTGATTTACCTATACTAGTTAATATTTCCAGTTTATAAACTTCCCCCTCGTTAGAAGCCTTCTGATTCTCATATGAACACTCAAAGGTTATAACCACAGAGATCTGAACACCCCAACTGTTCCAATTAGACTGAGCTTCATAAGGTAACATCTTGTTGTCCCTTAAATCTTGAAATGACCTCATACAATGTAATTTTACAATTATTTTCATTGTCAATTCAAAAGACATCATGAAGTGCAATGTTCATTTCAAATTTCCTTTTTTTCACTTGATTGGTAAGTTAAATTCGAATATGTAGAACTTGTTTAGAACTGTGGTAGTTGACATTGAGTTCATGGAATATTTCATGTTGTTCTATTCTCTTAGATTTTGTAATTTTACCCTTGCACCAAAGGTGTTTGATAAAATGATTCTATATGTGAATAAAGGCTATGGCTCCCAAAACCCCAATTAAGGGGCCTCGAAAAAGATAATTATCATCACCCTCTAGAGGATCTCATTCAAAGCACCCGGATGATTGATTTATTTCCGAGGAGGAAATATTTTTGGCTCAAACTTACAGAATGTGGAAGCCATATCCGAAAAGGGAAATAAAAGAAAATCCACCATTTGAGAAACAATTCGCCTTTTAAGATGGGAAAAACTCTATGTTACACCTCCCGCATTCAAATTGTCCATTGTAAGTGAGTTCTATAAAAATTTGAGGTGTCAATTGAGCACGGATAAGATACTATGCAGAGGAAAATTAGTTTCACTCTCCGCTGAAACTATTAATGATTTTTACGGATTTCCAAATGTCCCAGAAGGGGAGGACGGGATAATATCATTACTCATTGTGAACGAGGATCTAGATGAGGAAGTAGACAAAGAGATTGTAAGGTCTGCCACAAAACAAGGAACCAATGTCGGTGCACTTGTCATGCCAAGTTGGATAAAATTTGAAGAAATCACTGATATCATAAATGAATGTGTGGTATCACTTTGTGCCCTCCCGTACTAACCTCATAACCGTGAACACTAATGTTCACAAGAGTAGGGTGGCCGCTATATGCAATAAAGAAGATTTATTTTTTTAGAATGTTAGAGATAGAATCTTAGCGCATATGCTTTAAGAATTGGAAAATACTAGATGCTATGGTTTTTGCAACCTCGTTTAGTCATTTTGTTCGAAAGCGGGTGTACCAAACCATGACCATGGCATTTACGGCCACCCAAGGGGTCTAATTTTTGTTGAATCATTTTGTAAGATAGGACTCACATAAGTTGCGGATTCCATGGAATCTAGAGTCTTATTGTTGGAGACAGGTCCTAAAAATTTGCGTGCAGATTGAAAATTTAAGAGAACATGGTTCAATAACTTGGGGATAGTGTTGAGCTATTGATGTACACCTAAAATCATATGTTTCCTAATGCTTTTATTAGTAGTTTTGTATAGATGATTGCTAGGTTTAGTTAAGTTTACATCAGAAGGGGTTTGGATAGCCTTTGTTGGTTTTTTTGTCTAAATACCTTGTTCTATAGATTATTTAGACCTAATTGATGTTATGTCCTTACCAGCATCGAGATCCTATTTTGTGAGCTTAATTATAGATCGCTAGTAAGCACTCCAGAGTAGATTAATGAAGGCCATTTGCAAGAATGGTAGAAGATATTTGAAAGCCAATCGCAAGAATGGTAGTAGACCAAAGGCCACATTCTTAATCGTGGTAGTAGATGGAATGCACCGAAGAGAATGAGTTGAAGTCCATAAGATCTAGAAGATTGGTGTGGTCGTGTCCTTCTGCAAGGCACATGCCAACCAAAATTGCAATGTGGCTGAGAACAGGTGTGGGTCATGTCCTTTCGCGAGGCTCCTGCCAGGCAAGAGGACCGTGCAGCTAAGTACTAGTGCATGCCATGTCCTTTTACACGGCATGTGTGCCTCAAAGATCAGGACTTGAAGATTCAGTCTATACCCGCAACAATATGCATAGATGTGCCATCAGAAGACAAAGAACTTAACTCAACTCTGCAGACCGCAAGGCTCTGCATGAGCCAAACTACCCTTCCAGCCTGCGGGGAATTGCACAGCCGCATAGCTCAATTAGCAGAGAGACCCTGCCCAGTTGGTGGCCCGTACATTTTTACACAGGTCGTGTTCTATTTCATGGCCCATGCCAACGCAGAAGCCTAGATTTCTCTTTTTTAGGGCCTCATTAAGGCTCATTTCCTATCTACTATATTAGAAGCCTTAGTTTACTGGAGTTTAGGAGCTAGAAAGAGAACATTCATAAGTTTTAATTCTATTCTTGTAGTTTCTAAGAGTAGGTAGAGAAAAAAAAGGTAATAACCCTTCTCTCTTCTTTTAACCTTTCCTAGTTTTTCCCAAGGGCATTGAATCCAATGGTAAAATTAGGTTCAATACTTAGGGAGTAATTTATTTTCTTGGGGATCTAATTTGTATTCTTGACTTGGTAGAGATATTTTGAGATTTTAGGTCACCCTATCTTTATTTGTTTATGAATATCATGCTTGATTATCTCTTTGGATTCTTGAAATGATGCATGTTAATCATACTCTTTGATGCATCATTTTTGTATGTGACATGAATTGTGCAAGGATTGTTTGTCCCCTTGGGAGTGTTGGTTAAAATAATGTGGGTTTGTGAATCCTCAGATATGTGAGTGTATGCATATAGACCATGAGCACCATTCCGATGAGCTGATCCTAATTGACTGGATGTAGTGTTTCCCAATAGGCGAGGACATGATAGTTTATAGAACCTAGGGTTGCAGTATAGCGACCATCGTCGTTTCAACCCTAGAGTCATCGTGAGACACCGATTCCTTTACCTCTATAGGCCTAGGAAGCGTTCATATTGGAGACCCGAGGAAAGAGGAACACATAACGGTTTGACCGGTTGACGTACTTTCCCTTATCAAAGAGGTGTCGTTGATAGGATAGACATAGGCACCTTTGGGATATAGACATTGGGAAGTATCAAACATCAATCATCAACCACACTATGTGACATAAACATTAGGATATGTTTATAGATCTTGTATGAGATAGAATCTAGGAACAAACTCATCTACCGGTCATGTTACGTAAATATCCCCAAGGTCTAGCTTAATATAGTTTGTTCCTTTGTTTTGCATGCTCAGTAGTTTATAGACAAAAACACCCCAAACCCATGTTTCTAACGCTAGCTATTCCCAACACACAATCGAAGTGATGCTCGATTATGAGTCTTGCGTAGTTAACTATTAAATTATAGCATCTTTGTGGATGCCTACAGACTTTCCACTAGCTACTCTTTGGTAGTTGGTAGTGAGTATGAAAGAAATAATATAATTTCTATCTTCGTGAAGCACTCTGCGGGTTAGTAACTGCTCTTCTGTGAAACAGTCGGTGTTACTACTGACTTCGCGGGGTGCGGATCAGCTACCTTTCAGATGAAATTAACGCAGTCGGGCCTTTCTCATCACAGGGCAAGAATGACAAAGCAGAGGACATCCGTCTGGGAATAATTTCACAAGAAATTGACAACACAGCTTATTTCAATAAGCTGAACCATTTTCATGTTATTATTCATGAAATTAGTTTAAATTCAAAAAGATAATTTTGTTATAGTATTTTTCTATGCAAAATTGTATTGGTGTCGAATTAGAATGATTTACTTGGATAATTATTAACATGATTCCCGAAAAGAATGCAGTATATTTTGGGGAAAAGGGTTTAAAGGTAAGAATTACTACAGAACATATACGAGTGCTTCTAAATGTTCCCCAAAAAAATCATTAGTTTAAGGTATCTAAATATATGCACGAATAACAAAAACCGCTTATTATTGTGGAATTAAGATTGGGATAACACATTTTTGGCCCACACTATAACTTTCCAAGAATTAGTTGAAGTAATCAAAGTATGATTTTGATGACCTTTCATGCGTGTCCACATCCCAAATAGGCAATACTCAAATATTGAATTCCATTTGGGTTTTCGGAATTGGACATTTCCTACTTTCTTGGATGGACCACGCACCTGGTTCATGGATTCTTCAAACACGACCAAATATTAAAAAAATTGACCAAGTTATCACTCTGGTGCGGAAAATGAATGGCCTGAAATGTGTGTATAAAATTTTAGGGCCATAATGTAATTTTACCTTTGATCACACAATTAGGCCCAAATTGTGATATCTTCATCATACATTGTTGAATCCATTAGTGTTTGGTCAATTTTGTGATTCGTTGAATCTAAATTAGTCATGGGGATTAAAATGGGAACATACAAAATTTACATATTTGTTAGAACTGATATGTGTACCACTATGTACCGATGCTGTCAATTTTGGGCGAACTAAAAAATGTTTAAATTTTTTGCAAGGAAAAGGCAGAAAAATAGCATGCAAATGCATCGGTATTAATATCATTGGCGCCGATTACAACACAAGTGCTCTAAACTTCTCATTAGTTTTTTGGTTTTCTCTCTGTTTCATTCAAAACATACATATGGCCATTTAAAGCTGTCGGGTGCAGCTGTGTACTGAACACACAGGCATCGATATATTACTCAAAGGCACATTCTTAGAAAATTTTAAGCCCCCTTCCTCTCGGGCTGTAGAAAAATATATTTATCAAGATTTTAAGCGGCCTAACACAGCTGGATGATGACCTAATAAGCACCGGTGTGTTACTCATAAACACTAATATAAGTACCGGTACCCCATACTTAGAATATTTTAAGGTCTCTTCCTCTCTGGTTGGGGCATAAATAGTTTTAACAATTTAAGTAGCCTTACGTAGCTGTATGATGACCCCATAGGCATTAGTATAATCATGATTAGCACTGTTATAGTACCGATGCTCCTTTCCGATGTTCATAATATTATATAGTAAACTAGAGCTAATTATCATATGCACTGGTATCTTAGCACTTATATCGGTGCTACCACATCAGTTATATAAAGGAATTTGAAAAAACACTGCTATCAGTTCGTCTTCTTCTCCATTGGTTCTGCTTTGTCACGAATTCAATACCTTTGGGCAAAAAACAAAAAGAAAAAGAGAAAATATTTTAGAGAGAATGAAGAGCTCTTTTTTCTCTCTACCCTTCTCTTAAGAGTCTAAAAATGAGTCTAAAATTAAATCCTAGTAGATATAGGTGATACATATAGTAGTAGGTAATTGGGCCTTGAAAAAAGCCTAAAATAGGCCAAAACCCCTAATAGCTGCAATTGACACGGGCTGTGCAAAATGGCATAGGTCATGCTAGCTGGTTAACCTCGTGCTGACACAGTCGCATGCCCTGGCACGGGCCATGTAGCCTTGTGTGCCACAGGCCGTGTCGACCAGTATGGGGTCGTTGGCTAGTGCCCCATTTTGAAATTCTAATCGTGTGTCCCGTGTTATTTGGCACGGGTCATCGGTTGGAAGCATTTCTTAATCAGTTGAATGGTGTAGCCCATGTTGTTCTTTGCATCCCGTGGACTGGTCTTTGCATTTTGGAGTTGAGACGACACAGACTGTGTGAAAGGGCGTGGTATGTGTCCATACTTAGCCTCTGGAATGATCTTGGTGACACAGGCCGGCTAGTGCCAAACGGTCTGTACCAAGAAGGTGTGGCACGACATGTGTTGGATGACACAGTTTGTGTTGGGTACCTCTGGCTCAGGCCATGATAGAAGAGGAGCCTCATTCTGAATGGCTTGGCTCGTACCCGCTAGTGCCAGTAAGTGTTGGCCAGTTGGCTGGTCGACTGGTTTGTTCCAGTTAATGCCGCCGTCAATTTTTTAATCTTGTTGAACTCCGAATCTTCCCTTTTCGGTTCAATTCTATCTACTACCATGCTTTTGTTCTGTGACCTTCTGTTCACTACCATTCTTGTGAATGGCCTTTAAATATCTTCTACCACCTTCGCGGATGGCCTTCTTCAAGATGATGTCATAATACTCACGAGCAACCTACTAGTAAGCTCAGAAAGAAGAATCTAGATGCTCATGAATACAAAGTGTCCATTAGTTTCAATTAATTCTACAAAACTCAGGATTTAGATAAGAAACCCACTAATGGTCAGCTACACCTTTTTTAATTTAAGCCTTACTAAAACTAGAAATCAACCAAAGAAAACAAGATAACAAACATGTCAAGTGCATTGGTAAAAGCACGCAATAAGGTGCTCATTAGCTATGCTATATAAGTTACCCTAATAGATCCAAGAGGAATGTAGCATGCAAAGATAAGTTAACCAGTACATTAAACTTATTCCTAAGCTACCCTAGTTCCCCCAAAGAATGTAAGAATCTCACAACTCTCACAATCCCCAAAGATGCAAAAGTAACCTATCCACCCAAAATCCATTCAAGAAAAAGGTAAAGTAAAATGATAAGCGCTAAACTAGCTTAATCTACCGAAGAAACCGCCAAAGACAATCCAAGAGATATTGCCAAAGAAATTTCCAAGGATAGCCAAAATATGTTCAAATTATTTTCCAATTTCTCTCAAATTCTCTCATTTTTCCTAGGAGCCCTTTTGGGTTTTTATTTTAGCATTCACACATGTTGAGCTCACCTCTCACCTTCTTCCCCAAGGCCTCTCGATTTTGCCTACGTTTTCCAACCTAGCTGGCCCTTACCTCTCATTTTTATCTAGTTCTTTCAACCTATCCAAGCTTTCTCCCATGTTTGCCTTAGTCGCCCTTTTAGGTTTCCGACTTAGCCGGGTATATTTTTTTCATTTTATTTTTTTCAAATTTTCAAAAAAAAATTGGTGGTGCAAAAATCCCCAAAGGTGGGCTTCATACTACATGAAGATAATGAAAAACAGAAAAATTACCACCAATATTGTTCCCAAAACATCCCCAAAAATAAACTACAAGGAGGTTCCCTCACACCCAAAAATAAGCAAACAACCAAGAATTTGAAAATACAAATGAGGGGAAAAAACTAAGGGAAAACAACCATCATCAAAAACATCCAAATCATAGGCTAAAGACGTGCAATGAAAGCAAAGGAGATGCCACCATGAAGGTATTCCAACCCCTCCATTGCACTTAGTTCATGCATTGTCCCCAATGCATGTGATCAAAGTGAAAAGAAAGGTTGGAAACATCGAAGAGTACTCAATGGCATTTGTAACGTCTGGTTTGATACCCCTACCCATGTGAATCCTGGTGATAGTACCCATCTCCCATGTTGGTTGGCCTCAACCGATCAGTGATCTTTCTAATGCCATTATGCAGTGTCTCCATGCCCGTCCTCAAGTGGTGAATATGATCGTCAACCCGATCAAACTTCTTTGTGGTCTCTCACTGATGGTAGTCATGTTGAGCACCAAGCCTATGTATATCCTACCAACCCCTAAGATAGCATCACCTCATAACTGCATCCACTCCAGCTCCTGTCTTTATGGTTGAGCCACATATGGTTAGAAAATGTGACTGATAACCCTGTAAGTTGTGCTCATAGAAGGGGCTAAACTATGGGTACTGCCATGAATTAGCCTCGAGCTAAGAAGGGATAGAAATATTGTGACGGTGTAGCTCAGGAGTGGGAATGGGCCCATGAATGCTGGGTCAGCTTAACTCTGCAAAGTCGTCATAATGGGAGGAGACAATACGTCTGCGAGAATCACCAGCACCATACCCCGTAGAGTGATAAGACTCTTTCAGCATGTCAATCAGCCTATAGAATGGTGGTGGTGCTCCAAATATCTGCTCGAGTGAGGGCTGTGGCACTAAAGGGTGTTCAAACACTGGTGGTGGCACAGATTCTGGAAACTCTAGTGGCGGCTGAAGAAGCTGGTGGTCGATGGGAAATGATTGTGTGAGCTTCTATAAAATCTAGCCATCCTCCTCATGTTGCTCGTCATCTTCCTCCTCATAAGGGACACCCAATACCACTAGTAAATCCCCATCAAGCTTTATAATGAGATCTTGCAATAAGAAAGTCTTGGCCAGCACGGTCCTACCTACCTGGGGAAGTCTCATGAAGTTCAGGTACTTGTATAACCAGTAGACAAGTCCAGCCTATATCTGAATCATCCTCGCATCTACCGTGATTGCGGGAGTAAGATTATAAGGCATGTGTGGGTTCTCACGCATCTCATCGCTCATCGGAAGGAAAAAAATGAGCTACTGGGAGTGATATCATGCCCTTGATTGCTATCATTCATGTTCAATACCTGGAGAGGTTGATACAATGGCCAGTGAACTTATCTACCAAATCAAGACAAGCTCTCTTAGTGCAGATCAACCAAAGTATCCTGCAGTCCCTCTCATTAGAGGTTGTGGCCTCCACATGGAAACTAACCACAACTTTCAAAAGAATAGCCACATACCTTAGCGCTGGATGCACTATGTCACTATTCTTGCTCTCCTTCCCCAAAAGCCTTCGGGTGATGGTGGGCCAGAATATGCGTATATCATAACATGCATCAGTCTCATTATACCTCTTCACCTTCTTGTAATACTTCTACCTGAAAGCTTGAGCAAGCTCCGGATGATTCGTGGAACGATCCACATCCCCCAGATGAAACATCACCATATTCCCTCTAAACATATCGGTATCCCTTGAGACAGTAGACAAAAACTCCAAATTGTACCTAGTGTAGGTGGGGGTAGACACTTTTGTAAACTCCTTCAACCTTATCCTCTTCTAGAGCATCCTGACTGGTTTGCAGAGTTTGAGGTCCTTGAGGGTCCTCTCATCTGAAAACTTCGTCCCTCGGATGGGCGTCTAACAAGATGGTTCAACCATTCTTGATGCTCCTCAAGGAGTGTAGTCAATCCCATTAAAAAAACACTAGACTTCCCTCTTTGTTTACGAGGCATGATGGAGAATAGAGCATAAAAACATCACCAACAACAAGAATAGTATAGAATTATCTACCAACTACCCCTTTCGCACCCAAATTTCTTAACTTATGCTGATGCGGCCTAGCATGGGTCGTGCTAGGACATGCTCGTGTTGACTCGCTCTAGCACGAGGTTGGCCAGGCCTTTTCATTTCCAACTTTTGACGTAAAATCCCTACATTCAAAAACATGAAAATTGAGAGTGGAACCATTACAGACCAATCCTAATAAATAATAATCCCTAAAAACACCACTTAAATATCAAACACGTTCCCAAAAATTCACAAGGAAATTTTTCAAAAGCCACTGATATAAAATAGAAAGCATCGTTTCTTTAGTGTCTTCCTCACAACTTATTATTTCATGCAATTCTGAAAACTAAGAAAAATTGTTTGATGGATCACTGGAATCACCATCCCTTACACCACCAACAACTACGTCCTTGTAGACGGGCCTCCACATTAACTTCGGTTTGCCCTTCACCTTGGGAGAAACATACCAAACCCATCCATATTTCTCAATCATAAACACATTTTTATTAATTTTGGGAGTAGGAAGGGGCTTGGGAGTTGTTAATTCCTTAACCCACTTCCTTCTCCTCTACACGTTAGTGTTGGACATCAAAAGCAAAGCATCCTTAATCACACTAGAAGATGCGTGATAATCAATAATTGCATCATCAAAAGGTTCATTCAAGAAATATAGAACATGTAAGGTCTCTATATTGGGAAATACCTCATCATCATCAAGAATCTCATTTAGGCATTCATCATCATCAATCATGCAAGATTTTTCACATTAAGTAAGTTCATCACATAAAGTTATGCCTTTGCACATAATAGAAGGAATAGATGAATCATGCTTAGAGTTATAAATTTCAAATCCCACCTTATCAATGTCATCCTCTGGGGTTAGTGTTCCCAAATGAACATCTATCTTAGTCCTTGACATTTTTATAAAAGGTCTCCCCAATAAAATTGAGGGCGCACCACAATCGTGCACTGCGTCAAGGACATAGAAGTTTGCCGGAAACACTAAATTTCCTACTCTAACCATTACGTTCTTACCTAAACCTCGAAGGCTAGCTTGGGAGTGATTGGCTAATTGGACAATTGCCCTAGTTACCTTAAGCTCACCTATGTCTAAGTTTTCATAAAGGCTAGAAGGGATCACATTGATATATGCTCCTGAGTTAATCATAGCATTCTTCTCCAATTTTCCACCTGAGGAGATAGGAATTGAAAACATACCGCAGTCATCACATTTCTTAGGCAAGTTCCTATGATTAAGAGTAGCCAGTCCCCTAATTTCAATTTTCTACCTTCCTAATTGGTTTGTTCCTCTTCTTAGAGTATGCAACTTTCAAGAATTTAGCATAAGAAGGAACATGCTAAATCAAATCCAAAATAGGAACGCTAATCTCAACCTTCTCGAAGATCTTGCAAATGTGTTCATAATTGATTGCCACCTTCACCCTTCCCCTAAGTGCACTAGGGAAAGGTAGCGGAAGATTAACCCTCACCTTGGGTTTGGGAAGCTCTTTGACGAGATCCTCTATAACCATCTCACGCTCCTTCAAATTGGTCTTATTGCTTTCCACAATCAAGTCATCTTCTTGCAAGATTTCCTTCTCGGGCTCACTCACCTCCTTCCCGCTCCTTAGCTTTAATGTGCTCACATTTCTCGGACTGATCTCCTATTGGGTATGGAGCTTGCCAGTCTTTCTGGCCTTCAGTCAAATCACTGAGGTGGAGAATTTCCTATCTTGGATTTCAAGGTTTTTTATGCATGAAAAGGCCCCTAGTTCCGAGATCTTCAATATCACGCCCTTTGCACTACACAAAAACATCTTGTTTCTTAGCCAATTAGGAAATAGCTTCCAACATTTTTTTCTCGATCCAACTTGTAGAGAGAGACGTTGTTGTTAAAGGCCCTTCGCCCCTTAGATAGGGTTGATTTTTAGGTTGTCCACCTTGATTGTACCCATGAAGTTGATTATCTTTGTGCCAATGGAAATTAGGGTGATCCGATATCTAGGGTTGAAGGTATTCGCATAGAGGTCTTCCCTTTCACCTCCTTGGTTTCCCCCAAAACCCTTGTTGTTGTTGCCCCCTACCGAATCGCTTCCTATTGCTACCATTGAAGTCTAATGGCTTCACCTCTTCCAACTATACAACCATTTGCAAAAAATTGTTGGTGTAATGATCGAGACTACATATGCCACAAACCTTGACTTGGTGAACTCTCCCCTTCATGAATTCCTTCACCATAGAAGCAAGAGCTTGGAATTGCTCTTCTAGCTTGGGAGATTGAGTCATCTCATCCACTGCATTCACTGGAGACCTAGTTCCAAATTGCCTTGTTCCATTGGCTATTTCTTTGAAGAGCGCCATCACATCCTTCAGACTCTTGTTGGCAATCGAATCGTTCCATGTGGCATTCACCATTATCATGTCATCATTGCATGGCCCTTCGAAGAAATAATACACCAAGTCTCTTGGATCTCTCCCAATACTCGCAAAGGGATTTATTTGCAAACTGGGATATATTGGAGAGTTTTTCTATGAGACCTGCAGACTTGGAAGCCGGAAAGTACTTCTCAAGGAACCTCCGCTTAATATCCATCCAAAAAGTGATGCAACCGGGCAGAAGGTAATATAGCCAATCCTTGGCCACATCCCGCATCTAGAAAGGAAATGATCTCAAGTTGTAGTCTTCTTCCGAAACTCCCAGCATCTTCATATTGGTGCAAACTAGATGAAACTACAACAAGTTCTTGTTCGGATCTTCACCGGCCATCCCGTGGAATGTTGGAAAGCACTGGATCATACTGCTCTTGAGCTTACAAGTCACATTGGGTGGCAAGGGTTAGAAGATAATACATAGGGGTTGATTCTCCAAGTTAGGATCCATCAACTCCCTAGGTGTGCAATTATCCTCCGTTATTTCTATGGTTTCTTAAACTAAAAAAGCCAGTTCTTGTGGAACCCCCACTCTAGCTCTCCTCATCCTTCTTCTCTGACTACCTGTGTATCTGTTAGATAGTATAAAGTCCCTAAGTTCATTGAATGGGTATGTACAATAAACTAGGAGTTAAACAATACCTAACTGGAAGAAACACAAGCATAAGGATTAGAAGTGGATCCCTATCACAAAGACTCAACAGCAAAAAACAACAAAAACAAAAATGACACTAACTACTCAAATAACTAGCTATGCAAGTTAACGACTAGACCTATAGACTAACATCCCCAGATGAGGTGCCAAAATTTGACATGCCCCCTCCCGACGTTCTTAAACGTGAGAAATGGGACTATTAAGGATCAAAGATAAAGGTTTATATTGTTGCTTCCGTTTATACTACTATGCTACCTATGGGGTAGATAGTGGCAAGGCCGAGGTCGTCCACAGAGATTTTAGGAATCTAAAAGTTAACTACACACAGCCGCGATTGGGTCGTCAATCCGACCACGTGCTTAGAATAGATAGTATTGCTAAAATCAGGATTTGTGGAGGCGGTTTACTGACAACTACTAACATGTGAAAGCACAAGAGATTGAAAATATATTAAACTAGTACTTGGGGAGTATTTGCATAACATTATCGGTGTTGTTTCGATCCTCGATTCCATCACATGCAAGATGTAAAAGCCTATTCTAGTGTTTATGACACGTGGTGTGATCGTTGGTCAACACTTCCCCATATCTGTCACGTAGAGTGCGCATGTAATTTCCATCAACATTGACTTTAAAATTAAGGAACTGAAAAAATGACCCTGCCTATTTTGCATATCTGAATTTCCCCCGTACGATTACAACCCGGGCACTACACCACGAATGCTTCTCCCTAGGTCTACAAAGGAAAGGGGGTGAAGAAACTTATCGATGGCTCTAGGGTTGTGTAACGCTAAACCTAGTTTTCTACTAATGATATCTCTATCTGAAACCCTTCGGGCCACTTTGTTGGGTAAGACTAGTGTATGGTCGATCGTAACATTGACTCGGCGACCCACATGTACACACCCATACGATCCCAGATTATCGTTAGCCTAAGCACATATAATTTTCCTTCCCCGGGGGTTATCAATAAATGTGCAAACATGAAAGTAGACTATGGTGTGTGCCAATCTTAGTGTGACAATCATGCAATTAAAAATAACATAAAGAACAAGCCAACACAATTATCATAAACACATAGAAATAGGTAGATCTAAGGAATCTCAATAAACAAACACCAAATCATAAATACAAATACAAACCCCAAGTTAATTAACTACTCCTAAGCATTGAACCAAAATACTTCATTAGATTCAATGCATTTAGGCAAAAGAAAAATAAAGAGAAGAAGAGAAACGATTTTAGAGAGAAGAAAGAGCTTCTTTACTCTCTCTGCCCCACTCTAAAGAGTCTAAAATGAGCATAAACTTTAACCCTAGTAGACGTAGTTTCATATATGTAGTAGTAAGGAATTGGGCCTTGAAAAATGCCCAAAGTAGGCCAAAACACCCTAGCAGCTGCAATTGACACAGGCTGTGCAAAAAGGCCTGAACCATGTTAGCTGGTTAGCCTCGTGCTAACATGGGCTACTGCCCTGGAATGGGTCGTAGCCTCGTGCTGATATAGGCTGGATGGTCTGGTACGGTCTGTGTAGCCTCATGCTGACACAGGTCGTGTCGGCCAGTGAGGGTCATCGACTGGTGCCCCATTTTAAACTTCTGATTGTGCACCCCGTATCATTTAGCAAGGACTATCAGCTGAAAGCATTTCTTGATCATTTAAATGGCATGGGCCATGTCGTTCTTCACACAACGTGGGCTTTGCATTTTGGAGTTGAAATGACACGGACTGTGTGAAAAGGCATGCTCTGTGTCCATACTTAGCATCACAGATGATTTAAGTGACAGCGGTTGGCTGGTGCCAAACTGTTTGTGCCAAGGGGGTGGGACATAGCCAATGCTAGAAGGCACAGTCAGTGTTGGCCACCTCTGGAATGAGCAATGTTAGAAGAGCAGCCTCGTGTCGGCTGGCTTGGCTCATGGTGGCTAGTGTTGGTTTGTGCTAGCCTGTCGACTGGTTTTTTTGCCTTCCATTTTTTACATTTTTAAACTTCAATTTCACCTTTCTCTGACTCATTTCCATATACTACCAGGCTTTTGGTCTGTGGCCTTCTCTCTACTACCATCCTTGCGAATGGCCTTCAAATATCTTCTACCATTCTTGCAAATGACCCTCAAATATATTCTACCACCCTCGCAGATGTCCTTCTACAAAATAATGCCGAAGTACTCACGAGCAACCTACTAGTAAGCTCACAAAGGAACATCTATGTACTCATGAAGACAACGTATCCATTAGATTCAATTAAGTCTACAAACTAGGGATTTAGATAAGAAAACCAATAACGGTCATCCAACCCCTTTGTAGTGTAAACATAACTAAAAATAGCAATCAACCAAACAAGACATGATAACAAACGTGTCAAATATATTGGTTAACACATGCAATAAGGTGCACATCAACAATACTAAGTTCATCCTCATTTGAAGATCAAGTCGGAAATGGAGCATTTTTTGCTAGGTTTTTGAGGTACAAAATGGAAGGTTGAGATAATTGTCATTCCTCCATAGGATAAGATTTGGTAAACATTCCTCCATTCAATGATAATTTTTTGAACATTTGTATTTCTTTTTTTACATGTTGTGATGACTAAAATTTTGTTTCTTCCTCATTTTCCCCATCATAATCTATCAATCATTTTATTAATATTAATTTAATTAAAATTTATTCATATTTATCTTGTTTTAGTTTACCCAATTGGGAATTGTTGTTTTGTGATAGTCAAATTTGTGTATATACTATCAGTGTTGCTAGGTATTCAAGTGTTTAAAAAAAGGTCTTGCGATGATCATGTATCTTCGAAAAATGAAAATAAGGAGACAACGGTTGATGAAGATGAGGACAGGGAAGGGTCGGACAAGGTAGGAATCGCTAAGACCCATTTTAGAACTCTAGAAAAGAGAATGGCTAAAAAGGAATTTACCTTGTTGGTTTTCAATAAAATGGGGCATTGATTGTGAGAAGAAAGTGTTGAATGCTCTAGTTGGGTTGGGAAGGAAAGTAGGACTAGGGTAGACATCCGTTATGATAATTGGCACGAAGTTTCAAAACAATACAAGGAGACGTTATGGATGGAGTGCAAGGTAACCCTACACTTTTGTTGACAGTCTTTGTTCAAACAAATTATTTTATACTAATCCAATGGACAATATTTGTTGAATTTTTCATTTACGTTCCATTAGAAACCCTTTGAAATCGATGCCCCGGACATGGGTGACTTTAAAATGAGGGTCATGAATATGTTATCCAAATGTTGGAGAGAACACAAGTACACTTTTTCAAGAGATTACATCTTCTCCAATAGAAAAGGTGATCGACCATGGCTAACTTACACACACATACAACGGAGAGTTGGGAGATCCACAAGATAAGAGCTTTAGAGAATGAAAAAAATGTAGGTCATATACGAAACTGATAGATGTTTTTAGTTTATGAATTTTTAATTTACATGACTTTCAAAATTTGACAAAGGGGAAGAAGGATGAGGAAAAATTGCATTTTGGCACTCAACATAACTCCACATAGAAAGATTCGCGGGGGTTATTCATTGGCAGTGCTCGAGTTGGTAAAGGAACAGTTTGAATGAGATGTAGTTCTGGCAATTGATAGGGGAGTGTCCGAGAAAGAGGCAAGGGCATCGGTTATTCCAACTGATGTGGATCAAATTTAACGATGTGATCTATTTCTCAAGGCTCAACAAAACAAAGAGGGTCGGTATGTCAAAGAAACAACAATTCAACTTGAGGAGAAAGTGGTAAGAATATTACTAATTACATTTTCATTGTTAAATGTTAACATTTTTGTCAAGGGAGATGTTTATTTCAATTAAGTAGGAGAAATTAAACAAGATCAAGTTGAGGGTCAATTCATTCCATCCGGTAAACAAGACATATTGTGCGAGGCTATGGGTAAATCCAAACATCCCGGGTGTGCAAGAGGGATGGGTGCATTCTTGACAGTAGAGAGACTTTTGGAATCATGCGTTCTTACATTGTGGCTAAGTTGTTAAGAATCAACGATTTGAAAAAGGAGGCCCTCTGGGACAAGCACTTAGAGCAACAAAAAAATTTGATTTGTAAGTTAGTAAAGCACACGGGTCTTCCCCTACCCAAAAAATTGGAAGATCAAACTAGCGATTGGGAACCCCTCCCCCCCCCCCTCAAGAGGGTCTCATCACTCTTCGAGGTAAATTGAGTTGAGCAAGAATGAAGCACCGAGGGCAACAATTGAAGGAACCCTAGACAAGGTCATCTTATACACCAAGAAAAATGTTTGATCTTCTTGTATCTAATTGCTTTTGTTGTCAGAACGTTATTAAGTAGATGGTATTTATTTTATGTAGGGTACTCAATTGTTCAAGGTTTTCATAGAGGTTGGTGAAAAAGGCTACACCGCTACATGTGGCCGATAGTATTTATTATTAATCGATGCAGCAACATCACTCCATACCAATCAGGAATGAAACTGCAAGGTTTCGGTGGAGAAATCATTGGTGCATAATGCAAGTTTGCCTATTCCCGGTGGAGATTACAAGATCGTGAAACCAGTCCAAAGAATGTTCCTACAATTTCCTCGACGTCTTATTTACATCGATCTAGAGAAAGATGGTCATTAAAAGAAATCCAGGCAACACCCACAAAAGCAATCGTACCGAAGGGAAAAAACTTAAAACCTCCAACCACAAAAGCACAAGTGGAGAGGGGTCACCGCCTTTTGTTCGCGTATTGTTCAGCTAGATCTTTTCACACGAACATAACTCAACATACATTTTTTCTGAGAATGAGTGTGTGTTTGGTAAAAACAAATAGATATATCACCACGTTGTGGAGTGATTTCGAAGAATTTTATCAGTATGAACAAGTCAATCAAACGATTATGTCTCTCTTTCTACTATAAGTGTGAGTTTGTTTTTTTATATAGTTTATTCATTATCTCATTAAATCAAACTTCATACATATTAAGACCTAATCTTCATTTATTTTCATTTTGTGTGTGTAATGTACATGTATTACTTTGCCAATTAAAAGAATAAGAAATGGGTAGGCTATCTATGTCCATTAATGATTCAAGGAATTGGGTGTTCGGAGCAAGAGTGGATCGAATACATATGCAGATGCATGTGCTGGAAGAATATAAAATTCTTCATAGCACCTTACATTGAGAGGTGATGTTTTCAATTTTAGAAATATTAAACATGGCAATGCATCCTAACATTCATGAATTAGTTGATTAATAAACAAAATTGATGTAGGGCTCATTGGTCTTTAATATTGGTTGTCCCGATAGAAAAACGTGTGTATTTGATGGATATGTTGCATTTCGAACCATCACAAGTATTTGTAGATATTTTGAAGAGTGCATTCGATGAACCTAATATTCAAAACGACTTACACATAGTCTAAATCAAGGTTTGAATTTAGTTATTATTTAATCTAACTAATTTTTTATGTAAATTATTATTTACTAATTTACATTAGAATAAATTAGTACAAGAGACTATGGCAAGTCATGCAGACCTACAGGTCAAGGCGGGTCAGCTGTCCCCCCCAAAATTGACCCAAAATTTTGGATCAAGTGGGTTAGGTCGAGTCGAGTCTCATATTTTAGGTCGGTCGGGTCGGGTCGGACTGGATCATGGGTCGACCCAAATTGACTAAAATTATTAAATATAGTAAATTTTTAATAATTTATTTAAATAAAATAAATATTTTTTTAAATGTAATAGTATTTAAATATTAAATAAAATTATGATTTATTTTTATATAATTTAAAATAAGAATTTTAGATTGTATTTAATTATTTATTCTTCACTTAATAAAGAAAAACACAATTATTTTTATTTTACTTAGTTGGAATAGAAATTGCATATGAGAAACCATCTACATATGAGAATATAAAACAAGCAATTTCTGAGAGCAACTAATTGTAATTTACACTATAAAATTAGATAAAGTTTTGGGATTCGTTTTCCATAAATACATCCTTATGAAATTATGGTTTATACTCTTTAATAATTGCAAGTGAAACATTTAATCTGGTTTTTAATTGATTTAACCTGTAAATTTTTCATATTTTTATTGTAAAATTGCACTTGAGTTTCTGATCTTTCCATAACTTATTCAAAAATGGTTTTCCAACAGACGAACTCATAAAATTACCATGCATTTTTTAAACTTTTCTTTGAAATAGAGAATGATTTTATGTTTATAACTTGTTACTTAAACTCCAGCATATTCCCCATTTTAAAGAAAATAATATTTATATTTGCATATTAATCTGGGATTGCGTTAAATATTCATTCTTTTAATTTAATTCAATAGATAAAGTATTGTTTTAATCGACTAACTATTAGACGAAATTATTTTATAATTGATATAACTAATGGGGTGATTTGATATATGCTTTTATTTATTGCATCAAAGTTCTTATAACTTTGAAAAACGTTTAAAATGTAATCCCTCCGTTTCACTAAGAGTGCTCACTAGGTTTAGGCTCTTGAATTAATTTGAAGAAAATGAATGGTCGAAATTGAATGTAAAAAGTAAAAAGTAGAATGAGTGGATGAGATTAGAGGAATCTTGCCAAAAATGGAAAGTGTGTCTTTTTAAAAAATATATATC
>JAULKK010006698.1:0-10379 GCA_032355705.1 Rubia peregrina
AAACGTTAACTACGTAAATCCACAATTGGGTCATCAATACAATCACATGTTAGGAATAAATGATGTCACAAAACAAGGTTTGGGGGGGAGGTTATCTGACAACTACGATTATGCAAGGACAAGATTGTAAACTATATAAAAGTAGCACTTAGGGATATTTGTGTTACATGACCAATAGTATACTTCGATCCTAGATTCAATCAAGCACAATACGTATAAACATATCCTAATACTTATGTCACATAGTGTGAACGGTAGTCAACACTTCCCTTCTATCTGTCACATAAGGGTGCTCTCATTTTTTTCTACCAGCACCGCCTTCGTAATTAGGGAAGTATAACAATGGCCCGCCGCGCTGCAGTACTATTCATTCCTCATAAAGAATTACGTCCTGGGCACTCCACTATGAATGCTTCTCCCCAGGCCTATAGAGACAAATGGATTAGCACCTTGTGGTGATTCTAGGGTTGTGACGACAAGAGTTGAGTTATGCCAACCATAGTTGGAACTACTATAATGTCCCCCAATCGGGCCACTTTCCAGTTATTCACCAATGAGTAGCTAGTCTAACTAGCTTACAGTTATCATAGCAGTACTTACGACCCACATGCACACACTCACACGGTCACAGACTTCTCACTCTCCCTATTACCCTAGCCAACATGCCCCATAGGAAAATAATAGTGCACTATACAATGAAAGTAGACTAAGGCGCATGCCGACATTGTATATCAATCATGCATTTAACAAGAATGTAAGGCACAATTCAACACAATGTTCATGAGAATTAAAGGATATGAAGATCTTAGAAACTCATAAAATACCTACCAAGTCATGAATAAAAATATAAACTCCCAAGATAAATCACTATTCCCTAAGCTTTGAACCCAATTGATCCATTAGATTCAATACCCTTGGGCAAAACAAAGAGAAAATAATACTATGAGAGAAGGGTTAGTCTTTTTTTTTAATCTCTAGCTACTCTTGGAAAATGAGGAGAATGAAAACTAAAACTAGCCAAACTTAAACCCTAGTAGACATAGGCTTATATATAGTAATAAGTACTAAAAAAGAGGCCCAAAAAGGAAAACCTAAACCCTAGCAGCCATCTTTCATGGGTTGTGCTATAGCACACAGATCGTGGGACTGGGCTTGGCACGACCCGTGTAATTCAGCATGCACTACATGTTGGGCGCTTGTCTTTGGCCTTTCCGAGTGCACAGTCACTTCATTCTTCATGGGCTGCTGACACCTTCTGAACAGTTAAATAGAACGGGCTGTGTGATCCTTTGCGGGGTGCTGAATTGATGCTTAATTTCATCTTCTAAACAGAGCGAGCCGTGTATAACCTTGCGGGCCACCGACTTTGAGTTGATTTTTTGGTAACTGATGGCATAAGTTTGCAAATCTTTGCAGCTGGTCTTCACATCTTGAACTTGGTTTTTCACGGGTCGTACAATATGGCATGACTCGTGCCCATACTTAGCTACATGATTCTTTCTTGCACATCACAGGCAATACTGTTCTATGCGGCCCGTGCCAAAGCTTCTGGGCACTACCCTCTTCGGCTAGCAAGACCCGTGTAGTATTACACAGTCGTGCCAGTTCTTCCTTTGTCGATCTTCGACTCCATTCTTCTCCTTGGCTTAGTTCCATCTACTACCACGTTTTGACTCGTGGCCTTTTGTCTACTACCATTCTTACTAGTGGCCTTCTACAATCTATTTTGAAGTGCTTATGAGCAATCTAACAAATAAGTCTAGATGCTCATAAGGACATAGCATCCTTTAGGTCTAATAAGTCTACAAAACTTAGGATTTAGACAAGAAAACCAACAATGACTTTCCAAACCCCTTGTAATGTAAACCCGAATAAACCTAGAAATCAACCAACCAAAACATACTAATAAACGTGTCAAATACATTGGTTAACGCATGTTTTTTTGGTGTAGATCACAATCATAGCATCCTTAATTAACCTACCACCAAGATACATAGGAATTGAAAATATTCTGGGGTTGTCATACTTTTTAGGAATGTTTCTATGTGCTAAAGTGGCGAATCCTCCTATTTCAAATTTTCCACTTTTCTAATAGGCTTAGTCATTCTCCTAGTGCACCCATTCTTTTTTTTTTTTAAAAAAGAGCATATGATTGCATTTGCTCAATTACCTCTAAGATTGGAATACTAACCTCTACCTTTTTGAAGATTTGGCACATTTGTTCTTCGTTGGACGCCACCTTTATCCTTCCCCTCAAAGCACTCGAGAACGGCGGTGAGGGATGACCCTAGCCTCGGTGGTAGGGAGCTCTTGTGGGGGCTCCTCCTCAACTGCTATTTCTTCCTCTTCAAATATAGCCTTGGTCTTCTCCTCTACCTTGTCATCCTCTTGCACGGTCTCTTTCTCGGCTTCTCGCACCTTCTTCCCACTTCTCAACTTTAGCGCGCTCCTATTTTTTGGAATTACTTTGGATTGGGAATGTAGCTTGCTGGAATCACTTGTCTCAAGTTGGCTAACCGAGGTGGTCAATTTCCCAACTTGTATCTTGAGATTCTTGATGCCCGAGAAAGTCCTCGTGCCCCAATCTTAATATCCCTTCTTGTGCGCTCCACGACCATGCCATTTTTCTTTGTCATTTGCGCATTTTTTTTAAAGATATCCTCCCGATCTGACTTATGGATAACACCATTGTTGCTTGAAAGCCCTTCACCTCTTAGGTGAGGTTGAGGTGGAAGTACTCCTGTTAGACTGTACCCTTGGTTTTCCTTGTACCACTGGAAATTTAGGTGGTTGCGATATTTGGGATTGAACAAGTTTGCATGCGGGTCTTGGCAATATCCACCTTGGTTCCCTTGGAAACCTTGCTGCATCCCCTTACCAAATTGTTTATTCCTTCCATTGAAGTCTAATTCCTTCACCTCCTCAAAGTCCTCCACAACTTGTGGACACATGTCGGTTAGGTGGTCTAAGTTACAAATCCCGCATACTCTCACTTGATCATCATTGATTCAAGAGCTTGGAATTTCTCTTCAAGCTTAGGGGAGTTAGTGGGTTCTTCCAAAGTCTTCACTCGCATTTATGTCCCAAACTGGCGTGTACCATTTTCCGTTTCCTCAAATAAAGTCATCCCATCATTGGGGCTCTTGTTCACTATTGATTCATTGCCCATGACATTTACAATCCGCATGTCCTCATCACACAAACCCTCAAAGAAATAGTACACGAGATCTCCCTCTTTGAACTGATGATAGGGGAAGCTTGCCAACAAACACTTGAATTGCTCATAATATTCATACAGAGATTCATTCCGGAGGTGCGAGATGTTGAAAAATTGTTTCTTCAATCCATCATACTTTGAAATGGGAAAATACTTCTCAAGGAACCTACGCTTCATATCCATCCTTGAGGTGATACGGCCTAGCGAGAGGTAGTACACCCAATCCTTAGCCGCATCTCAGAGTGAGAAGTGAAAGAACACCAAGTTATAATCCCCCTCCAACACCCTCGATGGCTTTATATCGATATAGACCAAATGGAACTCTGATTGGTGTTTATTGGGATCCTCACCGGCCATCCCGTGAAATGGAGGCAAATATTGTATCATTCCACTCTTCAGCTCACATGTAACATTTGCTAGAGAGACAGGAAGACGATGCAGAGGGGTTGATTCTCCAAATGTGGAGCCATCAACTTCCTCAGTATCCTATTGTATTCCACCATAGTACCTCTACACAAGTTGTTGGTCCCTGCAGAACTTCTTCTCTAGCTCTCCATCCCCCTTTCTTCAGCCACTTGCATTTTTTGGTGATCTTGTAGAGCTCCTAAGTTCGTGGTACGGGTGTATACCATAAAAAAGAAGCAAAACACTACCAGTCCAACAGAGAACACTAGCAAAACAAATTAGGAGTAACAAGAAAAACTATTGAACAACTCAACACAATAACCAACTAAAACTACAAGAGGGAAAACACAAGGCACTACTACCAATTATTCATGCAGGCTAACAATAAAATTTAAACTATTTTTCCCAGCAGCAGCGCCAAAATTTGATCCGCACCCCCACAAGGTCATTATCTTGTGGGAGAATTAACCCGCGGAGCGCAAGATGCAAAGATAAGAATTTATAGAATTTTTCCCGGGCTCACTACCAACTACTAGAGAGTAGCTAGCGATAAGTCTGGGGTTGTCCACAGAGACACTATAATTTGAAAGTTAACTAGACACAACTCATAATCGGGGGGTCACTCTGATTGTGTGTCAGACCTTGGGAATGCCTGGCTATCTTCACACTCTGTGACATAGGCATATGATAGATTTATATGTCCTACATTGTGATAGAATCTAGTATCAAAGCCATTCATCTGTCATGTTACACAAATATCCCCCAAAGGCTAGTTTATTTTAGTTTTATATCTCTTGTTTGCATGATCATTAGTTGTTAGATGACACCCCACCCCAAATATTAGGTTTATAACACTAGTTATTCCTGACACACAATCAGAGTGACACCCGATTATGAGTTGTGACACACTCTGATTGTGTGTCAGGAATAACCCTAGTCGCAACACACAATCATACTAGGGTTGACACAAATCTATTCGCTACATTACAACCCTAGTCGCTACAAACTATTATACTACTCTATCAGGGTTTTCCAAAGGTTTCCCCTTGTTAGGGAAACTATCATCCCTAACATGAATGATTATTACACCTTGAGCCAATCAAGTTAGAGTCTAACGAACGAGACGGTACTCTTGGGCTAGCATACATGAATTTATCTCCCAGGTACTCATGAACCTACAATATCTCCAGCCTAACACTCTCAAGATGGCCCGACAAGCCCAGCACGGTGTTACACTACACATGGATATATGGGTGAATCATAAAACATGGCATAACATAAACCTTACTAGAATATAAAGCATAAATCAAGCACAAATATTCATAGGACATAAAGATCGATAAATATAAGAATCTCACAAAATCAACATCTAGTCATGAATACAAATATTTCTCCAAGAAATTAAACTACTCTAAGGACATTGAACCCAATACAATCATTTTATTCAATGCCATAGGTAAAAACTAGGAAAAAGAAAATGAAGAGAGGAGATAGCCTCCTTCTCTCTCTACTGACTCTTACATCTAGAAATTAGAATTATGACCAAACTTAAACCCTAGTAAACTAGTGGCTACTTATATAGTAGGTGGAAATGGGCCTTAGAAAAGCCTAAAAAGAGTAGAAACCCTAGCATCCACGCCGGTACAGACCGTACAATAGCACATGACCTGCGCCACACGGGTGGTGAAAAAGTACACGGGCCGAGGACTGGAGGTGTTATTTGACCAGTTTGAGCATGCAACTCCTTTTCTTGGCCGCATCCATCTACTTCCATGTTCTTAGCTCGTGGCCTTAAATCGACTACCATTCTTGGGAATGACTTACTATTATCTACTACCATTCTTACAAATAGCCTTCTACACAGTCTGAAGTGCCTACGAGCAATCTACAAATGAAAGCTCACAAAAATATATCTACGCACTCGTAGGAACATAGAATCCATTAGATCTAAATAAGCTACAAAGTTAGGGAATTAGATAAGAAAACCAACAATGACCATCTAAACCCCTTGTAATGTGAACTCGCCTAATCTAGCAATCTACCATACAAAAGCCAACAAAAGATGTGCTAAATGCGTTAGGGAACACATGTTTAACTAGTGCAAGCAACAAACCCACTTAACTAGGTCAGAGAAGATCAGGATAACGATGCAGTTGCACACCTGTGAACCTTTGGAAGCAAACCAATGATGAAACAATGAGTAAGTATTGGAAAGAAAAATGAGGGAATTAACATGCTAATCCGTGGATATGCAAGGTAATTGAAACAAAGCAGAAAGCGACCATTTAATCGGGGGGACAAACAAAAGCAAACCCAGCAGGAAAAGTTAAGATACAACAAAACACCACGACAAGTAAATAAAAAAAGAAACAAAGTGGACCCACGACAAGGTCACAACCATAATCCCACCTACATAAGGTACGCCCCCACAAGACAACCACTTTTAACAAATATATGCATAAATTGTTACAATACATTTGCCCCCCATAGTTAGAAGACGTAGTGATAAATATTGTTTTGGCATGGAATTAGGTACGCTAAACACACACACCAAAGAAGGGATATCTGACAAAGTTATGCCCATATTAACCACTCAACGAGAGCACAAATCGAAATGCTAACAAACACAAGACTAGCAACCCTAGCAATAGGAAATACAATACAACATAGTCAAAAAGTGGATAAAAGCTCTCATTCATACACCCAAAGTCCAGAAAATAAATTAAGAATTAGAAAGAAAATCCCCTATCTAGCCTTCTCTTAAAAAGTATTACATCATGTCAAATCGCGAACCTATTAGATAAGAAAACAAGAAGCTAACTCCTAAGCTATAAGCTAGCCCTCCCACTATGATGGTACAATAAAATAATGTCCCTGGGGAACAAAGTTTTCAGCTATCCTTCTACTCCACCTTCGTTCCTCAAATTCTTACCCCATGATGGGGCACAATATCCCCCGAAACCAAGTATGTCAACAATACATGGCCGACGTACTTCTTCCCGTAATGTTCACAGTTGGTCAACCTTGAGAACCCAGTGCAATACTGCTTCACGAGCCCAATAACTGTTTCACATTAGCGTGGTAGATAAAATGCATCCGAATGAATGACGAGATCGCTACTCACATGCTAAACCCACCATCACATAATACAGGTGGCAGATTCATAAAATAAACCTCCACCTGCATTATGCAGTGGTCTCCCCATCCATAACCAGGAGAAGACCTAGGCACTAACCCCATGTGATTTCTCCCTCGCATATGTCCAACAAGCTTCAAAGATGATGTCAAAATAACATCTCTTCCATATTCTCTAATCCTGTCTGCAAATCTTTCCCAAAACCATGAAAAAACTTGTCAAAACATATAACCCATACATATCAAACACTTACCGTGTGTTTTAATGGCCTTAGGCTAACACATAAATAATAGGGCTTGCACCCCAAATAAGTGGAGTAAATGCTCCAACCAACTTCAACCACCATACAACCAGTGATATGACAAACAAAAACTAGGGATGGTCTTGACATCCTAAACAACAGTATAAATATCATAAAACATATAAACCATTTCCCCCGCAAGGATAACTCCTAGATCACTTTCTAAAAATTTACTCACCCTAAATACTATCACCCTAAAACAATGCGTTAAACTTCTCTAATCACATCATTTTATATAGGCATAACTTGGCCTTAAGCATGCGTTACCCTTCGTGCGATGCGTTCACACATTTTTAAAACACTGACTAGTTGAATAGTCAGCCTTAACAAACGGAACGCTGAATTACTCTCCACATAAAGAATCTAAAATAGTTAATGTCCACGTGGCATTCTTATTCACAACCCAAAGCCCACTTCCAATAATAACAACCCATACATATAGCCCTAGACATTAATCTCCCTCTGTATAACAGCTTACCTAAATTTGTTATCTGGAACGACGTAAGTAGGAAAAGAACCGACAAACACTAAGGTAATAAAGACATCCCAAGCTCACAACGAGCACATGAAGATTACTCATGGCTTCACATACGCCTGCATAAATCTCAACTAGCGACACTAGGGAAAATCTCCCGCATCACTCAGCACAAACCCAACCCCTCATTATCCTAGAATCTTATAAGCAACAAATCTAATTCAAACCCCTAAGACCGTAGGCCATAAGTAATGTAAGACACTTCACCGGATGAGCGTGGCAATTCTACTTTGGCGAGGTCGCAGGAAAATTGTACACAACTTCACATACTCCTGGAAAAATCACCAGCCAATGACACAAGTGCATAATTACCGGCCTCCAAGCCATGGGATTTTAAGGCCCATCTCAAAATGACTTACCTCATCAACTTAAAACACCGCCATAATTCTACTTGACCAACCTATCCCAATACACATATGCCATGACTAACAAACAACCTCCAGATAACACCCCAACAACTCTATAAGATCAGCCAATAGAAAATATAACAACCACAGACATGGCCAACACCCTCGAGGAATAGTAACCCTAATAGGAAAAAAACTCATAAGAATATTAGCATTCCCCAAACCCTTAGGAAGATGTAAATCATAGCTCGTAAGCATAACAACGAGACATATATACCATAAACACAAACACAAATCTTTGAAAATGTTTATTAAAAATCAAAGCTAACTGGAAAACATCCTCAAAATACAACAAAAAACAACAATCTAAAGTTATATAAGCTCCCCCTCCTTGCCACTACCTAACCCCATGAAAATGTCATTAGCCGTCACCGCGATGCTTCCCTTTGGCACACTTGTATAACCATAGGTACCAGAAGGCTAATCAGGTTGTTGTAGAGGTTCAACATCCATAATAGTCATACCATCCTCCTCCGTAGCCACCTCGTCCTCATACTTGTCAATCTCACACTTTGAGAGCTCTTCAAGCAGGGATGGCGATCACATCTTCCCCATTTCTTCAAGAAGTTGGATGGGGTGTGACCCACCCCCCTTCCGGTGCATCGTTAAACACACGAGAGGAGGCTGCCTATGTTTTAAGGGTCAAAGATAAAATTTATAAAGTTTCTTCCATTCTTACTACTATGCTACCAATAATGATAGATAGTGGCAAATATCGGGGTAGTCCACAGAGATGTTATGAGTCTAGCAACTAGCTACACAAAACTGTGGCCTGTTCGTCAATCCTACCACATGTTAGGAATAAAAAGTGTTGTGAAAATAGCCATTGAGGAGGGATTTTCAATTATCAACTATTAACATGCAAGCACAAAAATAAACTATATTATCTAGAATTTGGAGTATTTGTGTAACATGATCGATAATTGGCTCTTATCCTCGGTTTATTCACATATAAGAATGTAAACCTATCTCATGCCTATGTCATATGGTGTGAAGATAGCCTGATATTTCCCTCATCTGTCACGCAAGGTACTACCCCCAATACATTCTTATCTCACTGTCTCCATAATTAGGGATACGCTCTAATCCAGTGACTCTGTAGACCATTCATGTGTCTTACTCTCAATGCTAATGCTCCTCCACTTGGAAGAACAAAACCCATCTAAAAGGACTTTGCCTCGCGTAGGATGCAACTGTTAGATATAAAAGTAAGGGCATTACATCTCGGACTCTCCACTATGGATCTCAATCCCTAGGCCTAGAGAGGAAAAGAGAATTGAGATCTTGTGATGACTCTAAAGTTGGCACGAATTTGTGATTTCTCCAAGACAGCACAAGCCTAGTTGCTACAAACAATCATGCTCAATCTATCGAGGTAAGAAAAGGGTTTCCCCTCGTTTGGATTTGCCGAATCAACCGCCCAATATGTGATTCCTCTGCCAAAAATATCCAATTAGAATTAGGGTTTAACACATGCAAAGATATTTCATCAAGGCAGCATGAATATACTCATCTCGCCGGTGTTCTTGAACCTACTCAACAATTCTAACACTCCTGAGATAGCAATGATATCTAATATGATAATAGGCTAGTATACATGTATAGATGCATCATAATAATGGCATAGCATAAATCTTCAAGAAGATAAATCACACATCAAGCATAAATATTCATAGGAAGTAAGATAGGAGAATCTAAATCTCGAAAAGCCAAAAATCTAATCATGAATACAAATACATCCCAAGTTTGATAAAATACTACCTAGACATTAAATCCAAGTGTTTCATTTGGATTCAATTCCATTTTGGAAAGAAGGAAAATAAAATATCAAAACAACTCTTGAAGTGAAAATATGAACATAATACCTCAACCCTAATTAGCCTTGGCCTATATATATAGTAGTAGTGAAATGGGCCTAAAAAGCCCAAAAGTGGCCAAAATTATAGCGAGCGCAATTGGTGTGGTGGGTGGTTCGTGTTATGGCCTATGTCGTTTGTGCCGTTGCGGGATGCCGAGCCCGACACAGACTATACCGGCCATGCTGGTGCGGGATGCCGGGCTTAGAATGGACCATATTGGTCATGGTGGAGCGGGAAAATAGCTCTGGTATAGGTTGTTTAGCTTTGTGCTAGCGTTTCTCGTGTCATCCTTCTAATCTGCGGCACACATCGTTTGGCGTGCCCCTTCGACTGGATGCTCCTTTTTCTCAGTACCTCAGTGCTTCCCACATCATTATTCACACCTCATGGGATGTTCAGAGTAACTTAGAGTTGATTACATATAAGTAAGGAAGATAAATTGGAAAGGATTACGGATATGTTCTTGTGCCCGATCGATGATAAATATTCCGTTACGGATTTGGAAAATAAAATGGGGGT
>JAULKK010006707.1:0-10378 GCA_032355705.1 Rubia peregrina
AATCTCTTGGGAAACGAACTTGCTCGCAGCTATACTGGTCGGTATGCCCATACCGACCGCAGAATCCTGATCTGAAATTCAGCTTAGAGCTCGATTTATTTTTGGTGTAAAACGACGCACTAAATTTTGGCGCCGTTGCCGGGGAATTGGTTTAAGCAGTATTTTTTCTTTTATTCGTGCCAAAAATCGATTTATTTGGTGAAAAATCGATTTATTTTTGGTGTAAAACGACGCACCAAGGACAATTGGAAACATTTATAGGAATTTTTCTGGATTTTTTATTATGAATTTGAAGGGGTTTTTCCTAATTCTCTTGAAACTGTATTTGGGATCCTATTTTTGTTGAGTTGGTTTTTATTGAAGTATATGCGTGTACTTCACGGTTTCGATTCTCTTACCACCAGTTTGGAGAATTGGCACGCACAGGAGCCTATCTTTTATCTCTGGAGGTCTACCAAGTTCCGACATATCAAATGTAAACTTTATAAACATCAATATTAAAACTTAAAAAATCAATTCACACTATTGAAACATCAATAATACATCAAATGAAAATTTACTATTCAAAAATAAGAAATATAAATATCAATTTTTAAAAATGACATGCTAAAAAGTTAACACATCAATAAAAAAGAAAACATAAGTTAAAAATTCAAAATTAAGATAGTAAAATATATCAAACTAGTGTTGAAAATATGCATTCCACCGTTACATTTTAAAAAACTATTTTGGCGTTTCACTTCTATCCACTAATGTTATCATTTTTTTACAAGATGTAAGATGATATGTATCACTTTGTGTTTATTACATATGAACAAGACGTAAAACAGCATACACTGACAACTCAAAATCGAAGGAATTCAATGAATTATCACTGGCACAAAAAAATAGATATAAAATTAGCGTATAAAAGTGGTAAACTTTAATTTGAAGTTTTACGTTAACATGTGAAAATTTCAATCGTCATAACTATTGAACCATCAAACATCATTCATTACAAAAGGGTTCAAATTTCCTATAAAATCGCTAACATAATTATTGGAAAAATCAAATCAAGCTAAAACATCAACAACAATCAAGTGCCTCAATGCTAACACTAACACTAACAATTAACCATCATAAATGAAAAATCAATGTCAAACAATACATCCCAAACAATCAAATTCTATTTTTCCTCTGACTTGTTTTTCGTCGTTGCTTGCTTATTCACAGACTTGCCTTCTCTCCTACTGGTTTCAAAGATGATCAACGCACAGATTAAAAGGTCGGCTCCAGTTCTCTGTTCAAGAAAACTTCTCGGGAGCATGATTTCTCGTAGCATTTTTTATTATCTCATCAATGGCATCATAGAACTCTGACTTGGAAAGTATTCCTGTGAAATAAACATAAAATATCACATATAGTATTTAAAACATCAATATCTAAAATTAAAACATCACAATAGCACACATAACATCACTAACAACTACATTGAGAAACATCAAATACAGTATTTAAAACATCAACATCAAAATTTTAAAATATCAAACAGTACACACTAAAATATCAAAAGAACAAAAATGAACATCAGTTGCACACTTAAATATGAAAACACCACACACATCAAACACTGAAATTATAACATTACACCAACACACATTACAATGCTAGGAGCTTAAACATGAAAGATCAAAGCTAGAACGCGAAACATCAACAACAATATCTAAAACATCACGGCTAAAAAAAGAAAATTATTCTCGATTGCAGCAGCAATGGGCAAATGTTTTTAGACATCTAAGAAACAACAACAACACAAAACTACCACAAATAGTAACAAAATCTTAAGATATCACACACAATCAAAATTGCACATCATTGCACACTTAAGCGTGAAAACACCACAAGAATCAAACATTTAAATTAAAACATCACATACAGTAATAAGAAATATCAAAATCTGAAATTAAAACATCACAATAGCACACGTAACATGACTAAACCTACATTGTGAAACATCAAATACAGTATTTAAAACATCAACCACAGTATCTAAAACATCACATCTGAAAAATAGCAAAACTTACATATCCTCCTTCCTTCTCGATTGCGCCAACAGTGGGCAAGTGTTGTTAGACATCTAAGAAACAACAACAAAAATACAATTTTTTTTGCACAAATCGTAAGAAAACCCTAAGATATCACACACAATCAAAATTAAACATCAATTGCACACTTAAAACACTACAAGCATCAAATACTAAAATTAAAACATCAGACCCTGAAATTAAAACACCACACCAACACAGATAACAACACTTAAAACCTAAACATAAAACCTGAAACATCAACACCGGTATTTAAAACATCACACCTGCAAAAAAAAAATATATATATTTTTACAAATCCTATTTCCTTCTCGATTGCATGAACATTGGACAAGCATTCTTAGACATCTAACAAACAGAAAAAACAACACAAAAAATAGCACAAACTGTAACAAAACCCTAAGATATCACACACACTAAAAAACAACAAAACTGAACAGTAATTGCACATTTAAAACACTACAAACATCAAATACCGAGATTAAAACATCACACCAACACATATAACAGTACTTAAAACCTAAGTATGAAACATCAAAGATAAAACCTAAAACATCAACAACAGTATTTAAATCATCACATCTGGAAAATAACAAAAAATTACATATCCTCTTTCTTTCTCGATTGTAGCAACAGTGGAAAATAATTCGTAGACATCTAAGAAATAGCAAAAAATAAAACAAAATTTAGCAAAATTGTAACAAAATCCTAAGATATCACACACAATCAAAATTGAACATCAATTGCACACTTAAGCATAAAAACACCACAAACATCATATGCTGAAATTAAAACATCACACCAGCACATATAACAATACTTAAAGCCTAAAACATGAAACATCAAGCTGAAAATGAGAAACATCAATAACTGTTTCTAAAACATCACTGATGGTATGAACCCGTTTGGTAATATAAGTAGCATGCATAGCTCTTGGTCTGCTATATTGGTCAATTATAATCTTCCGTCGTGACTAGTGATGAAATGAAAGTATGTGTTCTTATATATATATATATATTTATTTATTTATTTTCGGGATAAAGCTACCGGGAAATGATATAGATGTGTATTTGGCACCTCTTGTGTAAGATTTTTTAAAGTTGTTCAATTGGAGTCTGCACTTGTGATCATAGGGTGGATGATTATTTCAACTTAAGAGCATTGTTGTTTTGCACCACCAATGATTTCCACGCATAGGGAAATTTGTTAGGGTACTCTGTAAAAGGTCACTTTGTGTGTCCGGTGTGTGAGAGTGAAATCTATTTTTGTCAATTGAAGCACAGTTGCAAAACAATGTATTGAGGTCATCCTAGTTTCCTTCGAGAGAGGCACCCCTCGCGTATGGCAAAAATATGGCTTGATTGAGAGGTGAAGGAAACAGACACTATCACAGGAAACCTCTATAGCACCGATTTTTCAAGAAGGACTAGCACAAATTTTAAATGATTTTTAAAACTGATGACTAAGTAGGGGGCAAAACGGTTTCACCGGTTCTAAAAAACCAGCACTCCTCTTGGCACTGATTTTCAAAATTGGTGTTATTACAACACTAATTATTTTCGGGAACATATTCTCAAAAACCGGTGCTTTAACAACACCTACTATTTTTGGGCATCGATACTCAAATACCGGTGGCCGGAAAAAAAATTCAAATAAAAAAATCCAGACTTCTGCAGCTGTGGACAGAGAGAAAAGCAACCCAAATTGCCTTTAAAAAGTATTACATACATTGGAAACTTTTAATCCGCACAAGTTGTAATCAGAACCATGTAATAAAAATGAGATTTCACAACTAAATATTCTTAACAAAACCTCACTAACAAAGCAATCCACTGCCCTAATTAGAAAAACTCCAGTGCTTCCTATGTAATTATCAATCTTACCAGGGAAATACATTTAACATACTCATCAGATAGATGAGTCATTCTCTCAGGATCAAGAAAAGAGTACTAAACCAAAGTCTTCATTAAAGAGTTCCCTCAATCTCATTTCTTGATCATATATCTACAAAAAAATGGCCAAAAGAAAATGAATTTTGTCACAAAGATTTAACTTCATATCTTGGACAAGATCATACAATGGCGTGGAACTATCTTTGAAATCCAACTTCCAAACAACAATCTGCCAAGACTAAACAAATTTGTGTAGTCATGTAATTGTACACGAGATGAATGAGAGATGGGAAATACATGTTTTCTTAGATCATTTAACACCACTTTTTATATGCTTTTGTTGGTGAATAGTTATATTATTAGGTGTTTTACATGATAGGGGCCCGGGTTATAATCACCTTGTGTGGTTATTTACCCTAATTTCCCTATTTTAAAAGCCTTTAGTGTCCAACGTTCTTACCTCTATGATTTGGTCGACTAATACTTGTTTTGTGAACTTATTTAGAGACCAACATGAAGAAGGCCATTTGCAAAAATGGTAGAAGATTGAAGGTCATTCACAAAAATTGGAAAAAGAATGACATATACTAAGTGGTAGAAGAAGATTGAAGAAACAAAGAAAAGTAGCGGATGAAGAATGATCTGGGATTTGGAACCAATTTCTGCAAATTATTTGAGATGAACTGGCATCCAAGGAAAGCATGACATGAATCTCCTTGCGAAGACTCTGGATTGCAGAATATTGGATCTTTCACTTACATGGAAATCTCGTCCAACCACCTAAATGGCACGAATTGCAGCTTCTAGCCCGCGGGGTACACTCAACTAGACTTCTAAGCGTCTAGCCTGCAGGGTACACTTAAAAGGTTTCTCTATAAACGTCTAGCCCACATGGTACAAATATAAAGGGAGTATTGAAATTTAAATAGCCCGCAGGTTTAAGCAACAATGAAGATTATGAGAATGTCTCAAAAGTTTGAATATAATTGATAAAAGTTGTTGAATCCATCGGCCAAACCTCTCTTTAAATATAGGAGGATTTCAGCTGAAAATAGAAGATCAAATCACAATCTGAATCTAAATCAATCTCATGGCAACTTAAGGAAGCTAAAACCATATCTAACTAAAATAATAAAAATCAAACCCTATTGCTCTAAATCTCGGCCGATCTTATCTAGAATTAGACTGGGAAGATATTACCTTATCTCATCTTCTAATTCTAATCAGAATAGAACTGAATAAACTAAACCCTAATGGACTGTAAAACTCGAACTTCTCTCCTAAGGCCCACATGGTCGATTATTGCAGTGCAAAAAACAAAAATAAATATTTTACAATGATCACAATTCCTCATTAAAAACCCAATGGGAAAAAGAGTAAAGTGATCTTCATAATGTCTTCAATTAATCGGCAACCTTGAACAAGTAATCCAAGAACTTGCCGACTTCTCCTTAAGCTCTTCATCATGAAGGCGATCAATCAAACTATTCAATGCAGCATCTCTAAGCTTCATTATAGACCTTGTCATAGGTCCAACCATATCTCTTAGAGGATCACGAACATAACCCTTGAATGTTTGATCAAGACGTGGAATGTCTTCATTTATGGTGGTAGTCGTACCCTGATCTCCATCAAAGCATCTTTGGATTCATCTTCACGAGCACTATAAAATAGACTACAAGAATTCCCAAATCGGATCAGTGGTCCACTCGTAGCAGTGAAAAGAAGATTCAAGACTCGAAGGACACAACCCCAAAAAATTGACCATGCAAATCTGCACGCTCAGTAATGTTCATGACTCGGTTCCAGGGAACGGACCGTGCAGATCTATATGGTCCATGCCTGATGGCATGGTCCATGCCACCCAGTTGACTAGAGTTTTGACCGTGACCATTTTCTTTCTTTCTATTCCCACCTATAAATTGCTTGATTCCTTCTTTTTCTCTCTCTTTGAACTAGCCTCTTAATTCTCCAAACTTTGGTTTTTCATAGTTCTCTTATCTTTTGTTCAAATCTCTTCCTGTTTATTGATATATCATGAATTATGTTATTGGTTTTTCTTTATTTAGCATAGATTTATGACCTGGGAGCATGTGTAAGCATCCATCACAAGATGCCAATTCCTTTGCCCCTCTAGGCCTAGGGTTGATATCCATATGGTTGGTGCCAATTCCTTCTAACGTTTGATACATACGCAGGGCTTATATCCTTTAAGTGGGGACGCGCTATCATCGGGAGGTGAGATAGCAGGGATGGATTACAGTGTCAAAAGATCGAAACGCATCCCTAATACGGAAGCGGTGAGATAGTTTTAAAGGAAGACGAACCTTTGTGTGACAAATATTGGAAATTTCTGGCCATCTCCACACAATGTGACATAGGCACGAGAGTAGGTTTATATGTCTAAATGAAATAAAATTCAGGATCATAGTCATTAATCGTTCATGTTACGCAAATACCCCCAAAATTAGTTGATTGTTGTTAAATCTTGTTGCTTGCATGCTTAGTAGTTTGTTTGACACAAACTCATCAATCTCTCCGTCCCCGTCCCCAAATTATTTGTTCAAAACACTAGCTATTCCTTACACACGAAAGTGGTGACGCCCGATCGTGGGTTGTGTCGAGCTAACTCTTGAATTCTAGTATCTCTGTGGACGATCCTGGACTTGCCACTAGCTATCTTAAAGTAGTTAGCAATAAGTACGTGAGCAAACTTATAAATTATATCTTTGAAACGCATCCCGTGGGAAATAAACGACCCTGCGGTGTGCTGCTCAGGACTAAATTAGTACCAGTGGTTCCCACAAACATTATTTGTTGTGCTAAACAACAATAAGAATACAACAGCTCAACAATACACAACATATCACGTGCACAATGAATCAACAATAACACAAGACACCAACATTTTCATAATGCAATAAAATATCAGATTTTTACTGAAAACTTCTATCACTGAAGTGGAAAGTGCAATACAAGATATTGGACATTTTACTTTGGTTATTATGGACTTTTTACCTTGATTATTTACATAAAAACAACAGAGGTAAATAGTGGGGCAGTAAAAAATTGTAGTTTTTACCTCAGATTTTCAAAAAAATAATCGAGGTAAAAAATGTGATCGAACAAATGTGGTGCGATGTCGCACATAATTTCCATATTGTAGTAAAATCATATAGGAATGACAGACATGTGATGTCACACGTTTCAAATTTGGAATTTCAAAAAACTATCGAAACTAGAATCGACGTTGATTCTACTTTTGATAGTTCAAAATCAATTGCAGTTTTTTCCGGCAAGATTACCTAGCATTTTTCTAGCCAGAATACAGTATCCAAATTGGATTTACAAATCGAATTTACAGTAGCCAAATCTGATTTATGGTAGCCAAAACAGATTTACAACATACACCGAATCGGATTTACAAAATATACCAAATCCTATTTACAAAATACACCTGATCGGATTTACAAAATCCACCAAAATTCACAAAATCTGATGAGAACCTTTTGCGGCTGGTGCACATCGGTCGCCATTTCTCTCGGTTGTTTGTGCGTTGCTCGCTTGTTCGTCGTAGCTGGTGGAGCGTCAACAACTTGTTCAATGCGGCTGGTGGAACTACGGAGCGGTAGGAAGGTTTGACTGGTGGCGCGGTGGAGTAGCCGGATTTGGGAGGGAGAGTGGTAGTCTGAATGGAAGAGAGGAGAGGCAAGCGGTCTAGAGGAGAATGGAAGGTTATTAGGGTTTTGATTATTCATAGTACTAGGGTTTGGGTTTAGATTTTGGGCCGGTTTTACATTGGGCTGAAAATAAACTAAGGTTTTAATCTAATTTGTTCATTAGTATAATTAACATTAGGCTAGATTAATTATGTTCATTAGTTTAATTAACGAATCTAATATATTTTTAAAATTCATCATGTCATTCTAAATTAAATATTTATGCTAAGTTAAATTTTTAATTTTATAGAATAAAATAATTATATGTTTAACTACGATAATGTTACGTACTCGGCACACGTAATCATCTTAAGTTATTCTGATTTGAGTATGATAAAATTATGAATTATTTTCCTTTAAAAATGAATTATTGTAAAAATTGTTGTGTATGTCTTCAATAATATTGATTTTTTATGTAAAACTTATGAAGTGGTGTGTTTTCTTTAACTTTGTGTCTTTGTTTTTTATATCTAATTTGAAGTTTCTTTGTCAAGTAGGGATTAACCATTGATTAGTTAAAATCAAATTATTTTACTAGTATTCATATATGGAAAGTCAAATAAGGGGGGATCGTTAATTAGATAAGGTCAAACCTTTTCATTAGTGTTTATGTATGGAAAGTCAAGTAGGAGTTGAACCATAACTAGTTAAGGTAAAGCTTAGTTATTATGTTTATTTATGAAAAGTCAAGTAAGGGTTGATCGTTGATTAGTTAAGGTCAAACATTTTCATTAGTGTTTATTTTTGGAAAGTCAAGTAAAGATTGACCGTTGATTAGTTAAATTCTAACCATTTCATTGGTGTTTATATATGGAATGTCAAGTAAGGATTAACTGCTTATTAGCTAAAGTCAAACCATTTAATTTTTGTTTATATAAGGAAAGTCAAGTAAGAATTGACCGTTCATTAGTTAGGGTTAAACATTTTCATTATTGTTTGTGTGGAAAGTCAAGTAATGGTTGACCGTTCATTAGTTAAAGTCAATTTTTTTCATTCATGTTTATGTATGGAAAGTCGAGTAAGGTTTCACTATTGATCAGTTAAAGTCAAATCATTTCAATAGTGTTTATTTATAGAAAGTCAAGTAAGGATTGACCGTTGATTAGTCAAGTAATGGTCAATCGTTGATTAGTCAAGGTCAACTCTTTTCATTAGTGTTTATGTATGAAAGTCAAATAAGGGTTGACCATTGATTAATTAAGGTCAAACCTTAGTTATTGGTGTTTATTTATGGAAAGTCAAGTAAGGGTTAGTCGTTAATTAGTCAATTTCAAGCCTTTTCATAAGTATTTATGTTTGAAAGTCAAATAAGGGTTGACCGTTAATTAGTTAATACTAACCTTATGATTAGTATTATATATCGAAAGTCATTTAAGGGGCGACCATTGATTAGTTGAAGTCAAACTTTCTCATTCAATTTAAATATAGAAAGTCAATTAAGGGTAAATCGTTAGTTAAAGTTAAACATTTTCATTGGTATTTATCTATCAAAAGTCAAGTAAGGGTAGATCGTTAGCTAGTTACAAATCTTTTCATTGCTATTTATTTACGAAATGTCAAGTAAGAGTAGATCGATGATTAGTTATAGTCAAACCATAGCCATTGTTTAAATATAAAAAATTAAGCCTTATAATAATAAGTATCAAATAAAATAATGATATTAATAATAAAATACAAAAGGTGAATTTAAATTGAGTCTGTCTCTCAAAAGACGGTATTTCTATAAGTCATGGAAAGACCAAGGTTTAAAGTGTAAATTAGAAGAAATAAAGAAAAAAAATTGGGTTGCTTGAATCGGGTTATAAACTTTATAACTATTAAACGTTACATAATAAAGTTTTAATATTGCAACTAAGACCCTTTACTTTCTATTATTCTAATTAAATCTCATCTTTCCATAAGGCTATGGAAAGACGGTCTTTCTCAAGACGTTGCCATGTAAATTAGCGAATATATAAGTTTGACATTCCATTATTGAATATTATTTCGACAGTTCACATATATTATTTGAAGATGTGGAAGGCTTATATTATTACTATTATAGGAAATGAGGCTAAATAGGATTATGGCACATGTCTGTGAGAAGGACTTGTGACATCGGTTATAAAAACAACTCATATCATTTCTTTCATTTCTTTCATTACTCAAAATCATCATTTACAACAAATTACCCTCCATTACAATACATCATTTAGCCTTAAAAACACTATCATTTTGAACCAAATTACATAAGCTCTTGACATTTAGTTTTTTCGACCCAAAACTTCTACAATTCCTCTCCAACCAAACCTAAGCAAAACTTTCTTTGATATTTTCGCCAACTTGTGACGAATATATCAACCTTTTAATGTTTACCATATTTTACACCTTGTGATAGTTTGAATGTACGAGTGGGATGTTCTGTGCTGATAGCCTGATACCGCTAGCTTCTTCACATGAAGAAAGACGGTGTTAGTGATAAGAGTGACATCCAGTAATCTTGTTGACAATTGAAAGCCAGAGAAGAACCAGAATGTAACAACTGAATGAAAGTGAATATGGATTAATGAGTAAATTGTGCAGCAATTAAGCTGAGAACATGAATCTGGGATGAGAAAGAAATCTGAAAAGTACTGCTAAAGGAGTACAAGATCATGAACTACTTTCAAGATGCTTCTTCTTCCTCCATTCTTTCTATTTAAAA
>JAULKK010006738.1:0-10376 GCA_032355705.1 Rubia peregrina
AGTAGTTAGCCACAATTAGGGCTTATAAATACTATCTTTGAGAGGCACGGCGACGGCCTCCCAAATACCTACCATCGGGAAGCATTAAGTCTTGGGCACATTTGTCAATTTTATTTTCGTGCCACTTCTATCTGAAGCATAAGTTCACCAAAATAATCATAGACCTGAACAACATAGCGCAACGAAGTGATGAGACCATTGCAGAACACTACAATCAGTTTGTCACCAAGAGTTTGCAGGTTCATGATTTTCCATTTCAATCCTCTTCGGGTGCATTTACAGAGGTTATCCGGTAAGGAGAATTCTACAATGAACTCATGAAAAACATTCCTGAAAAACCCAGAGAGTTGCAAAAACTGATTAAGCAATATGTGAGAACTGGGGAAGCAAATAACCGCAAGATAGAGGGAAAGCAAGGCAAAAAAAAGAATGAAGAGAGACACGCAGAAAGGGTTTATCAAGAAAGGGAAAGGAAACACCCCTCCTAAGGAAGAGGATTAGGGATGCAGGTAGAACCATTCCAAGAGACACCCCTAGTAAAATCAAGAAGGGGAATATGGAAAAAACGGGGAATCATTCCTTGAATCGGCACTAATGATAGAACCACCCGGTAAAAGATCTAGAGGATACTACTGTGTCTTTCACGAAGACCATGGTCATGGTGTCGAGTATTGTAGAGATCTGAAGAGGCAGATAGAAGAGAACCCAATGAATGGTTATCTAAACCAATACAAGAAAGAAGATGGGGGAAACCAGTACAGTGAAGCCAACAAAGTAGATAACTATGTGCCCAAAAGTCAGGGCATAGCGAACACACAAAGAAAAAGTCAGAAGATAGCAGCAGTGGTAGATTATGATGATGATACATCAATCGAGGATCCAGAAAGGGTAATCTTGTTCATACAAGGGTCAAACAATTTGCTATCCAATAATGCTTAGAAAGCAAAGGCTAGATTTTATCCACCACATGAACCAGCTGACAAAAGGCTTCGTACATTTAGCGAAGAGGATTCCCAACGCTTCACCTCGTAATGAGCTGATGGTCATCATCACTAAAATTGGAAATGCAACAGTTCATAGAGTATTTGTAGATGATGGAAGTGCAGTTGAAATCCTATTTGTTAATTTCTCCAATAGGCTAGTATTCAAGTGATGGATCTAAAAAAGTCCACATGCTCACTTATAGGACTTACAGGATGAGAATCGATGCCTTTGGGTAACATACAACTTCGTGTTACCATTGGTGAGAGCAATAGAAATTTCACCATCATGTGCAATTTTGTATTCATGGACGCATAAAATTCATTTAATGCCATCATTGGAAGACCCTGGATGAACACATTAAAGGTGATATGGCCTTTATACTACTTGGTAATGAAATTCCTGACTTGATTTGGAATATCAATAGTAAGAGTAAACCAGCGAACAATGAGTCATTGTATGGTCATCGCGATGAAAACATGGAACATTTTGGAGCAAGCGAAGATGGCTAGCACTGTATTAGATAACAATTTACTCAGACAATGCAGCTCAACAATAGATCTAGGAGAGGAGACTGAAGTCATCACTCTGGATAATGAAGATAATTCTAGGTGTGTCAAAATCGGGAAACATCTCCCAGATCTGGAGAAACATAAATTCATGGAAATCCCGCTGAGTCACAAGGATGCATTTGGAGTGTACAGAACATGGAAGGAGTTGACCCAAAAATTGCTACCCATTCCTTGAACATCAGTGATTCGGTTAAGCCAGTTAAGCAGAAGCAACGAAGCTTCGCTAGTGATAGGCAGAAAGAAATTGAGGAGGAAGTAACAGCTTTTCTCCAGGCTGGTATTTTGAAGAAGGTAACGTACCCAAAATGTTTAAGAATGTGTATAGACTTCACTATCTAAACAAGGCATGCCCAAAGGATTGTAGGGTACGAAGTCCTAGCCTTTTTGGATGCGTATAAAGTATACCACTAAATACTGATGAATCTGAATACGAGGAGAAGACGACGATCATAACAAGCTTCGGAATATTTTGTTATGTTAAAATGTTGTTTGGCCTAAAAAATGCAGGATCAACATATTAGAGAGTGATTGAAAATGCATTTCTCAATCAAGTAGGAAAAAATGTTGAAGCATGTGTTGATGATATGGTTATCAAGAGTAGAAAGATAGACGGCTTCACGGAGGATTTGAAAGACATAGTTGATACACTGAGTAAAATCGGCATGAAACTTAATCCTAAGAAATTAATACTTGGAGTACATGTTGGGAAATTCATATTTTATAAGGTATCCTCATGGGAAATTGGGGCCAATAAAAAGAAAATACAAGCTATAGTTGACCTTCATCGACCATGAATAGTCAACGAAGTACAAATTTTAATGGGATCGTTGGCAACCCTCAGTCGATTTGTTTCAAAGGCAGCCGAGAGACATTTTCCACTCTTTGAATTCCTGAAGAAGGTAAAGAGGTGTACATGGAACGAAGAAAGTCAAAAGGCATATGATTCCCAAAAGCAGCAGCTCCAAGCATTACCTACATTGAATTCATCAATTCTGGGAGAAACCTTATATTTGTACTTGGTCATTTCAAAGAACACAGTTAGCTCTGTTCTAGTATAGAAAGAAGGTAAAAAAATAGATACTTGTATACTACATTAGTAGAATACTGCAAAGTGCAGAAAGAGCGTACATGTCAGTCGAGAAGTTAATTCTAGCTTTGGTATACTCAACAAGAAGGTTGCGAACCTATTTCCACAGTCATGGGATTATTTTCTACACTGATCACACAGTCAAAGACATTCTCAGTAAACGTGAAACATCAGCTAGAGTTATCAAGTAAGCTTTCGAGTTGGGACAATATGAAATCCAATTCCACCCATGAATTGCGATCAAAGCACAGACTTTAGTAGACTTCATCGCAGAGATGAAGAGCGAAGATGCACAAGATGCGAAGTCCCACCAGAATCTTGAAATTAGCAAAGAGAAATCAAAGTGGTTGGTTGTCGCATGGAAATTGTTCGTGGACGGAGCATCCAGCACAAAACTACTATTAATTAACCCAGAAGGAAGAGAGCACATATATGCACTTCATTTTGACTTTAGGCTCACCAACAATGAAGCAGAATACGAGGCATTAATATGTGGTTCAGATCATATATTAAGAATGAAGGTCAAAAATGTTTGAAGCTTTAGCGATTCATAGACAGTAGTCCAGAAGGTAAGAGGAGACTACGAAGTGCGGGAAGAGTAGCTGGTAAAATATTTAAGGAGAGTTTGTAAGCTTATTGCTTCACTTGAACACTTTGATATTCAGCATGTGCTAAGAAGTGAAAATTCAAAAGCAGATGGCTTGAGTAAGCTCGCAACAACTGGGTTTGATTCATTAGTCGGACACAAATATTTAAAAGTGGAATTCTTTCCCATCAAAAGTACAGAAATAACAACTTTGTCAACGGTTCAAACGGAAGAAGAAAAATTGTCAACAAACAAGGTACAAGCCAGAAAGTTGGAACTATGGTCTCATAATTACGTTTATGAAGGAGGAGTCTTGTACAAAAAAAGTTTCCTATCTCCATGGATAAAGTGTGTAGGACCATTACAAGTAGAAGATATTTTGAAAGTAGTACACGAAGGGCTATGCGGAATGCATCAGGGATCTTGAACAATTGCAAAGAACATAATTCGAGCAGGATTCTACTTGCCAACTATGTTCAACGATGCATACAACTTTATGCTTAAGTGTGGAAGTTTCAACATCAAAGCCCCAATATTGCATAAACCGTAGGCTATTTTAACAAGAGTGCATGGATTTCCACCATTCGATAAATGGGGAATTGACCTGGTTGGACCCTTCCCAAAAGGTAGTAGTAGTGCAAAATTCTTGATTTTGGAAATTGACTACTTCACCAAATGGATAGAAGCGAAGCCACTAGGAAGAGTAACAATAGAGGTAACAAGAGAGTTCTTATGGAAGAACATAGTTTGTCACTTTGGGTGCCACAAACTATTGTTTGGGACAATGGAATGCAATTCATTGGCGGAGTCTTCATGGAATGGTGCACCAAGCTAGGGATTACACAAAAGTTCCCTTCTGTAGCACATCCTCAGGAAAACGGACATGTTGAGGTAACCAACAAGACCATAGTTCATGGTATTCAAAGAAGATTGGAAGGAAAATGAACTGATTGGGTGGATGAAATACCCTATACCCTTTGGTCATACAGAATAACTGTTCAGCAACTAGCAGAAGAAACATCATATAGTCTGGTTTATAGTCATGAGGCAGTAATACCAGTGGAAATTGGGAAATCAAGTCTTCGAATACAAGTATACAAGGAAGATGATAATCCTGAAAGGATAAGTTTGGACCTAGATGAACTTGAGGAGAAGAGACAACAAGCAATGATCACAGAGGAGAAGTATAAGGAAAAGATAGCTAGAGCATACAATTAGAAGGTCAAGGAGATGTAATTCCAAATTAGTGACTTGTTGCTGCAAAACAAATTAAGCGAGCCTAGCGAAAGAAAAGGGAAAGCTAAGCCCAAAGTGAGAAGGCCCGTACAAGATAACAAAAGTGCACTATTCCAACTGCTATAAGCTAGAGATATTGGATTATAGTAGGGTCCCCAACACTTCGCATGTGATCAACCTTAGAAAGTTTTATGTGTAACATCTAAGGAGGAGGGTAGGAAAAAGACAAATGTATAGAAGCCATGAGATGATCATTGGCGGTGTTTGCATCCTTGTTTTCTTTTTGAAATCAAAATTATCGTAGCCGTACATATTAAACATAAAAGTGTGTCTTTGAGAGAAACATACTTTTCATGTTCTTTACTTAAATTCTCTGAATAATAGCCCAATACGACCCATCGCAAACAATTGAGTTTGGCCAAGCGCGAAACAACAACCTTTAATTTTTTGACTTTGTAAGCTATAAATCTTACAAGGTTGCAATCTTACTTTTGCAAGCTATACATCTTGCACAAAGGTAGACATGCCTAAAAACAGTGAAGCAAGCAAGTAATAGATCTTGCAGTTCACGCAATACAAGTTCGGGAGTTCCCAAGCTATAGATCCTTGAACTCTGCAAGCCTAACTAAGCAAGCAATAGATCTTGCAAAAATGCAGATGTGCCCACAAATACGACATAAGAAAGCAATAGATCTTGCAAGTTCGCACAATATAAATCATTGATTTCGTAAGCTATAGATCTTGCAAAACAAGCAAACATAACAGAAAAATCAACAGTAAAATTATACAGCTTCCTATGGAGAGAGTTCAAAAAACTAAAGCATTAAAATAATAGAAGCATAAATAAGCGAACAGAAGGAAATGTCAGCACTAAGTGTTGATCATAGTGAAAAAATAGAATTAAAAAATATGAGTCAGCATAAAGCACTACTTCGAGCATCCCAGAAAAACAAACAATCAGTTCCTTGATGTGGGGGATGATCCAGAGGACAAAGAACTTCCATGGCGATAAGGTGGATCATCTTTGCAATGGGATTGCTCAACCTTGCGATGAGATCGTCCAGCTTTGCACTCATCTTCTAACATATGGTCATAACGCCATTTCATGTATAAGTAAGCGGGATGTCATTTAAAACCTCTTCGCTCCATATGGTCAAGATGCTTGGAGAAGTAAGTTCCTCACGATTAAGCTACACGCTCATAACGTCAAAAATATCATGATAATTCTTATTTGTAGCTATCAAATTTTCCATTTCGTCTTCTAATTGGAAAATATTAGACGTAACAGCTCTAGAAAATTAATCATATGTCCGTCGATACTCATCAATAGGTCTCCACAACCAGCAGACCAACGAGATAATAAAGGAAGGGCTTGAAGCTTGTCCTTATATTCAACACAAGTTTGTTCAAGATGATGCACACATGAGTGAAGACCATTGCACTTGCCATGAAGCTCTTCATTCTCTGTGCGAAGTTGAGTGTTATGGAAAAAATTTCGTCAAATCTACTTTGCCACCTGGTTGCAGAAGAAGAGAAATGATCACACTCACTATGTTTTCTCTTCAATAGCTCCAATAATTCGTCCATGCGAGAACATTGTTTATCAATGATCATGGCATTTTCATGAGCTTCGCCGGCCTTGCTAGAAACAAAATTCTTAGCGTCCTCCTGTTGAGAAAGCATTCTAACCATGCTCAGCTGTTGGCGCTGAATAAGATTGTTCTAATTTGCACAAAACTCTTTCACTTCACATACAAAATCTTGAGTATCCTTTAAAGTCTTCACCCAACTAAATTTAAGATCATGGATACCAAGTAACATATACTTCAAACAAATACCCAAACATGGTACCCATTCATAAACACGAAGATGAAGATGGAGTGAACGCATGAATACTCTTTTAGATTCAAGATCTAGCAAACTACGAACTATATCTTTGTCCAACGACTCAATGTTATAACCCTTTGGCACGAATTGGCTACAAGGACCGGCTAAAGTAGAAGGAGAAGATGAGGAGGTAGGAATTTTGCAACTAGTATAAAATGGAGGATATTCCAAATTGGTGAAATTATCAGCAGAAACATGCTCAACATACTCTCTAGATAAAAACTGGGTAGCTTCGATCAGTTTAATAAGGCAAGATGAAGCATGAGAGAAAAACCCAGAATGGTGATGAAAACAAGCACTAGATCCAAAATAGTCAATGCTTTTCAAAAATTTATGATCAACCAAAATATCAAAGTCCTGCATGTGAATAAATGTGATGGGAACTTGCAAAATTATAAGCATGATCTAAAATTAATACCCATAGTAATACAAATAGTACAAACATAAATCAAAATGTTCTTATCAATTATAAATTAAAATACTAAGGTCCTCTAACATTAGAAGGGGAAACAGGTGAAGTCTGAACAAGGGCAATGGAATAATCCTTGCTTTCATCATGAGCGGGGACCTTATTAGTGCTTGTGTTGGCTTCGGCATTCGTGTTAGCTTCAACACCCTCCTGGGCTTCAGCATTCACGTTAGCATCTTATTTAACAGTAGCCTTAGAATGTTGGGCAACAAAGGGAAGATCCTCAAAGCAATCAACCTCAGATTTCTTTAACTCGGTCATAGTAGGCAGACAAGACAGACTTGCAAGGTGAAACAACAGTGCATAAGAGTGACCACCATTATAAATGGTATGGATGAACCCTTTGTTGAAAATATCTTTCTGTTGCCCTAGTACCTTCTCTTACTTAGCTAGTTTGGGCAAATGCTAGGTCTTCACAGTAGAGTTTAATGTTTGTAGCTCAGTCAGAGCCTCACAGTACCCAACGTTGCGAGCAGAAGTGGAGACTTCTTCAAATAAAGCATAGAAAGACATCGTCTTCACTATCCGGTCAACAAGGACCTAAGGATACACTTACAAAGTAGGACCATTAGTATGCATCTCCTCCAACTCATACCGCTACCTCTCCGCTACCTCTCCTCTTCTTTCTCAGCATCCAAAACATGAACCTCAACTAACTTTGCTAGATTTTCGTTAACCTCAATAAAAGCATTTAAAGTGGCACACTTCACTTCAACTGCATGCTATTTATCCATGAGCGAACTATCCCCTTTAGCAAACTCAGCAACTCATTGGCTAATGAACTGTAGACTCTCACCAACCTGATTTTGAAAAGTATGCAAATGAACATGGGGATTAGAGGTCAAAATAAGGAAATAAAAAAATTAAACCGCACATATATACTTAAAAAACGTACCACATCCATTGTCTCATGGAGAGACAGTTTGGACAATGTAGTAGGAATAGTTCCCTTCACCATTAAGTCATGGATTCACGGTGGGGGCTTAGAGTGGACATGGCATATGTGACCCTTTCTCTAGGGAGGGTCCAAGGTGTTGGAAGACCCAGTTGTTCATTCCTTATTCTTTCTTCTGCGACAGGTGTCATGGGTGTTATGATCAATGATCTCCCTACATTCTTCAGCGGTAGCCTCATAAGTTTGTAGTTGGGAATCAGCTTCGACCACCTTGTATGAGGAGGCAGCAGTCACAATATTTTCATTGGTTTGAACAACCTTATCTTTGGGTTGTTCATCTTCGTCATCAGAAGAAAAAGCTCTCTCAACAGTTCAGTCGGTTAAATCCAAATCTGTAATTTTGTTTATAAAGTAAGTTAGACGAGCAAAAAGAGACAACAAGTGAATGAAACTAGTAGATGATAAATAAACAAGGCAATAAAAAACAACAAAATAGTTATGAATAAACACCTTTTCTCACATCATTAGCAATGCGAAGAAACATCGAGTGTTCGTTGAGTTCTAATACAACCTCGGACTCAGCATTAAGGCGAACCCCAGCCTTAGGAAGTTTTGATTTAGGAACATTATAGTTCCAAACTGGAAATGATTGTTGGTTACCATTACCAGGTTTTTGAAAGAAAATTTTTATGCCACACACCACAGTTATTGGGAATCCATTCACGAACTTAACAGTTGGAATGATCGGGTAAAGGGTGAATTTTTCAGAGGAATTTTTCACTTTCTAAAGCTGATAAGGACTACATAATAGATCAAGGGAAAAAGTAACTTGGGCCGATTCACATACATGGTGAAAGAAAACAAAAATTGAGACAACTTTAGGGTGAAGATGAGATAATGCGACCTGATATTTTGACAGTAAATCTAGAACATGCTGAGGTAAAGGAAATACAAGTCCAAATTTAAAGTAATCTAAGTAGCAAGAGATAAAGCAAGAGGGAGAGGAGCGAACACTCTCAGAAAGCTCAGAAGCCCTAAGTTTAAACGAATAAAAAAATGGAAAAATCCTTAAGATTTTCGAAGAAGTAGTCAGAGAGACAACTGTTAACGGCAGAAGAACCGGCAGGATGGTCAAAATTCTCCCCGAAATCGACATTGTCAACAGGGACGTCTATTACTGACGGTTCAATAATGTTAGAGGTAGACATTGAACTAGTGAGAATTCCTAAGATCTAGATAAGAACTAATCAATTTTGAGTTACAGAGGGCAAGAAAGTGTATATTCCAGCAAAACTCGAAGTAAAACAGAGAAGAAGAAACCTAATTGGAAAATACCTAGATTAAGGCTCGAAAAGAAAGCTACTACAATAGAGAAAACGCACAAACACACAAGTATAAGTACCACCCTACAGAGAAGGAATATCAGAAAGAGTGAAACTTACGGTTTGATGAACACTGGCGAATAACTAGAGCAATAAAAAGAGAGAAGAAGAAGATGAATAATACAAATGGGTTAGGAAATTAATATACGTAACTAAAATGGTAGGAGATTTCAAATCAAAAAAGGAAGGTAATGGTTAATGTCTATCAGAAAGCATCTCACCTTTTTGGGAATAAAAGAAGCCGGAGGGATATAGGTACAAGTAATGCACTGAATACTGACATAATCAAATCACAAAAATTGAAGCATTTATAAAGGGGAAGACACAATGGCATGATAAAGAATTCTAGAACAATACAGCTCATTAGGGGGAGGAAATCTCGCAAAATCTCTAACGACTAAGTTTTCTACTAGTATAGTGGATAAGGAGAAAATTTGAATTTGAAATTCAATTTCAAAAGGGAAAATGCAAAAAACATCGCATTAGTAGCCGAGAAGAAACTAATAATTCGCGAAGGCAATATTAGTTATATTAAATGCGAACATGTTGTTATAGCCTTAGAAGTTCACGAAACAATAGTTTGCAAATATACTAAAAAATATAAAGTCATCGGTTCGTATTTACTAGACTTCATTGCTATGGGGAGGGCTTATGGTGTATACCTAGCCCATAATCTGGAAGTCGCTGGCCTTTCGGCCCTGCCCAATACACACCTATAGAGTCCAATGATCACATCACCAATGAATCGAGAAAGGTGGAGCCTTGTCCGAGATTAGGCCACGAACCGATAAAGACGGAAGCAAGTTTGGAGGATTAATCACGAACCGGGATTGTAGGAACAATAATGCTACCCACAATCTCAGATACCGACAATATGGAACCATGATTACAGACATATATAAATAAAGGGAAATTAGCACTGAAGAAGGTAAGTGATACACAACTGAGAAATTCCAGTTCTCTAAGAGAAATGATGACTTAATCTTCAGATTTTTTTCCCAGAATAATTTCCGGGATCCGTTTTGCAGGATGAGATATTTCCCGGTGAACATTAAGAGTTCCACTTGGTTGGATCGACACATCAACAAGCGACGTCGGATATTCATACGTGTTCAGTCAGTTCTTGCGAATGCGACCTTGGTTACCATTCGTTCGTATCTCGTACTTGTCGATGCACTGACCGACGTCGCACACTCAACCTGTGTTCATACTAAAATATGATTATTTTCCAAAATCAACCCTAATATCAGCCCTAAAATCATTGCGTAATATTGGGAACAC
>JAULKK010006759.1:0-10376 GCA_032355705.1 Rubia peregrina
GGGGCATTGTCTTGCAGGTCGGACGCGATTCAAGGGATCACGACGAGAGGCTTCTATCGGTGGAAACACATTCATCACTAGAAGAGGTGTTATTCACACTTTCAAAGAAAACCTCTTAGCCCTTTTCAAATTCAACTCTAACTCGGGGTCATAGTGTAGGGATTCTTGTGAAGAGGATAGAGTACAAACCATAGGCCAAGAACTTAAACAATACATCTCCAAGCCAAACAAAAATTAACTAAAAACCAAATAAAAACAAACTAGCACATTTTTACACAACTAGCACATATTCACATATAATATTCCCAAACACTTAAGAATAAATGCCTCTTCCTCGGCAGTGGCGGCAACATTTGGGAGGTCATTTCCGTACCTTTCAAAAACATAATTTATAGCCCTAAAGTGCTTCCTAAATACAACTAAGTAGATAGTGGAAAATCATGATCGTGCACGAAGAAGATGGATTTTCCTAAGGTTTCATGCATGTAAGGGTGACATAAGCATAGATATAGATATACAGATATATAAAAGCAAGAAAAGATGGGAGGGTTTGGTTTTCTAAGTTATGAAATTAAAAGACAAATATGCAATCATAAACAAGAGATTAAGCTAACTATGCACCAAGCTACAAAGAGTGAATTAAAAAATTACGGGACCTTGGGCGCAATTGATTTTCACTTCCGAGCCTCTTATCTATCCTTTAACCTGCAACCTATTTACTACTTGACTACTTATTGTGAAAATAAATCTTCCACTTTTCTTTGGTAGTAGTTTGTTTACAAGAGTGAATTCGATATCTCTTGCAAACCTCGCTAATGACTCCTTTAGTAAAGAAACGCCTAAAGATATTCCATTAATGACATTGTGTTAGAAGAATCAACAAGCTTGGTGCACTTATAAACACTAAACCAAATGTCTAAGCACTGAACCAATTTATGCATTTACTAAGATTAGCCAAGAATCTTCAACATTCAATGACTTCTCCTACTTGCTGCCTTATAATAAACATGACAAAGGATTCAACATGATCATATTCGTGTAGAAATTATAACATCATAAACCCAATTAGAAACTCTAACACATGCTCTTGGATTCCATGTCAAAAGAGGAGAAATTAGTTACTTTCATCAACTCCTAACAGGTATCATACAAGCATTGCATGTCATCAAACTTTAAATCACATAAATGATGCCAACAACCAACATTAAAGCTTCATAAATGCACAATAGACAAAGAAATAAATAGAAATGATTCTAAAGACATGTGCAAGGAAGCCTCAATAAATTGCTCCCAATACTAAGGGTTTAGCTAATACAAATCATACTATCATTCATGGAAAATTAATACACAAACAAGGAGAGAAAATATGAAAAGCAAGCGGAACCTAGGATTTGGAATGGTAGATTTTTGGCCAAGAGAAGGAGATAAGATGTGGGGATAAGGTAGAGGTTATTTATAGTCTAATTTAGTCAAGAAAAAGTCAATGAGGTAGCGGGTCGCGTGAACGTTGAAGCGCCCGGTTGGGTATGGACAACATCCCAACCGCCGGGGCACGATTTGCGTCCAAGAGAGTGTTTCCGTTTTTGCTCTGGGGTGCGCAAACGAGTCTTTTTCTAACTAATTGTATTGGCATTCACTTATAATTTTTTATTTATTTGTGAATCTTATTCTTGAATATTTTCATCATGAGCATGATCACAAAGAGCATTCCATAAACACTCTAAACTAGAGACTTAAGATATAACTCCTAAATCATCATCCTAACTTTCTTACCAACAAAGCATCCATTACCCTTAAATAAAAGCCTAATCTATTACAAATACGAGCTTCAAATGTGCTAAAACAATTACAAGAGCACATCATTCATAATGACACAAATCTACTAGACTTAAAATCAGTTACAAAATGAAGGATTTAGATATGAAAACCGAAAAATGGTCATCTAAACCCCTTATGATGTAAACCTACCTAAATCTAGCAATCATCTAAGAAAAAAAATTAACAAAAGAGATATTAAATTCTTCAGAAAATACATACATTTGACGTTTCATCAGAATGAGTAACTTAGTGGTGAATATAAGTTTCATACCGGTGCCTATGAGAAGCATACTAGTGCCAATATGGTGTAACACAGCTACGTTGGGCTGCCTTAAAACATTTAATTTATTTATCTCCAAAAATCGAGCAATAGGGGGGCTTTAAAATTTCCAAGTGTTGAGCACTGGTAGGTAACCAGTACCTTTGAGAACTTTATTGGTGCCCTTATATGCATCACGTAGCTGCGTTAGGGTTCTTTAAATGGGCCTATTTATTTTGAGAAAGGACAGAGAGAAAATGTCTAAAAATTAGGTCAAGTAACAAGTATCTTAACCGATGCTAGTGATATACATACTGGTGCCTATGAAATTTTAGTGACTAAATTATTTTTTTGGTCTCTAACATAACATCTTTTAGTCCCCGGGAGCAAAGCCACGTTTTTTAGTACCCCACAAATTCAAAGTGAAATTTTGGTCTCCAAAACCAGATTCTGGATGGTTTTGGAGACCAAAAGATGGTATAAGATGCTATGCTAGGGACCAAAAAATAATATAGCCTACCTGAAAATCACCCGAAATCTGGTTTTGGAGACCGAAAATCTCACTTTGAATTTGCGGGGTACTAAAAAAAATGTGGTTTTGCTCTCGGAAACCAAAATATGGTAAAAGATACTATGTTGGGAACCAAAAAAAAAGTCAATTTCATTTTCCTGCCTTATTCTAGTTGAGAATATTTAGACATTTTTGTTCGCTCAAAAATGTTTAGCACCTATACATAGTTCACATACCTGTTCTAGTAATTAATTATGTTTCAAATGTTCTCACTTTGGCCCCTTTTTTATTGGGATTAGTCGGATGACAAAATTGACCAAAACGATAATTGATTAACATATGTACGATGGAGAGATCACGATTTTGGGGATAATTGTATAATCCAAATATGCCGTAAAATTTATGTAGTAAAATTATGTTATGGGCCTAAAAGTTTTAAACCTATTAGGGCCGTGAATTATCCCCACAAGAGTAATATTTAGGTTTATAAAATGCATTTGGACATGTTTGAAGAATTCATTGATCTCGTGTGTTCTTGAGGTCCTTTTAAAAATTTATTGCAAATGGCTCTTCTTATGAGTATTTCCTTTACGTTACCTCTCATTGCTACGCCACCCATGAATTTTCATTTCATTGAATAATTATGGGGAAGAAATATAATTGTTAGTTTTTGGAGAAATGACCAAAAGTGCTAGTAGACATACTAGAGTAAATGATAGATGCTTACATAGTGGGTACTAAGAGCTTTCGTAAAGGCTAATGAATGCTTATTCATTGCCGATCATTGATGCTAACTTAGTGTCAAACTTGGAAAATACATTGGGGGTGGGGGTGTTTAAGTTTTCTATTACGTTCGAGCGGATTTCAATTTGGAGTTACGAGTGAACTTTTTTACTTTTTGCTCTTAGGTCCCTCCAAGAAAGTTGAAATTCTCGAAATCTAAAATTGGCTTAAGAAAAATGAAAATGCAATTTTAAGGGATGGAAATTTTGGGTTCTCGAAATGACTGGGTGAAATAAAGGGCCTCGAAAGTGACCTATGACCACTACAAAAAATTCATTGAAAATTACACTGTAGCCCCCAATTGTGTTACACCAACGACTGTTGCTCTATAGCACTTGATTTTTTTGTTATTCTTGGTTATTTATATAAGTTTATAATAAAAATAATTATTGGTGGAATTTTTAGAAGCGCCATTACGTGTTGTCGAGTAACTTAGTGTTGTTTACTTAAATTTAATAAATGAAAATCAGGATCGATTTACATAACCTCCTCGTGGCCGATCATTCATAATCACTTCACATCAAACTTAAAACATGCATCGGGGTTAAATATTGTCAGTTACCTTCGAGCGATTTCAATTTGCCATTACAAGCAAACTTTTTTACTTTTTGTACTTAGGTCCCTCCAAGAAAGTTGGAATTCTCAAATTCCAAAATTGGCACAACACAAATGAAATTCAATATTACTGAATTACCGTTTTGCAATGTGGACATGTTTGGATGGATGGAAGGCCCCCAAATCCTTACTTTGATTACTTATAAAAATTCTAGTTAAATTACAATGTGACCCAAGAATGTATTACCATATATGTGATTTTTTTTATTTGTGCATGTAATGATGTAACTTAAATAAATTATTTTTTGGGGGAGTTTTTGAGAAGCGCCCGTCTATGTTCCATTATGACTGATATTGTAAAGCCATTTTCCCTACTCCTCGAAAATAAGTACACATAATTTTCAAGATAAAATCAAAATAAATTTACAAGTACGACAATCTAATTTTTTTATAAACCAATGTTGAATTAGATAGAAGAACGTGATGGGATTTTTGAATTTAAACTAATTTCACGAGTAATAACGTGAAAATGGTTCCACTTCTCGAAAGAAGTTGTGTTGACCCATTCATATGAACTTGATCCCACACGAATGTCCTTCGCGACGTCATTTTTACTCTGTGATGGGACTGGTCCGACTGCCTTGATTACATATGGAAATTAGTAGCATATCACTTACCCCAAATGGTCATACCATGTTCATTGAAATTGGAAATCTGTACGCAAATTTTGAATACCTGTCTCTATGGCCAATACCTTGGATTCCATCGATGGGGCAGATTGTGAGGGTCCCATCTTGCAAAAATAATTCAACAGCAATTTGCGTCATCGGGTGGCCAAAGGTGTCGTGGCCATAGGTTGGTACACCTACTTTCGAACAAAGTGGCGAAACCAGGTTATAAAAACCATATGTTACCATCTTCTCCAATTCCTCAATCAGGTGCACACATATTCTTTCCCCAAAATTCCAATGTAGTTTATTCTTTATTACATATAACTTGGTTAACCTACTGTTGGGAACTTCGGTGTTTACGGTTACGGGGTCATTACAGGAGGCTACGCCAAATATTCATTTTTGATGTCAGTGTTTTATTCAAAATTTTTGTCCAACCAAGAATGAGTAGAGCTTCGACATTGGTATCTTTCCTTGTGACGCACCTTACGATTGCTTTCGCTACTCCATCGTCCAAATCCTCCTCCTCATTGATTAATGCTAAATATAGTCCTCCCATTCTTGTACATATGGTAATCCGTTCAAATCATTAATAGTTTCAGGAGATAGAGGTGACTAATTTCCCCCGGCATAATACCTCATATATACTCATTTGACACCTCAAATTCGCTAAGAACTTACTTATGATGATCAAGTTGAAAGCGGTAGGTGTAGCACACAGTTTTCCCATCCCAGTTACCGAATTGTTTCTTGAAAATGTGGATTTGCTTCTATTCCCCTTTCTGGATAATGCTTCTGTATTCTATAATTTTGGGCCAAAAATGTTGCCTCCTCGGAAACAATCTATCATCTGACTGCTTTGAGTGAGGTCCACTAGAGAGTGATGATAACGCTCCTCTTCTAAACCTCTTACTTGGGGTTTTTGTGGCCATGACCTATATTCACATACAATCATTTTATCGAACACCTTGTATACTAGTGTAAAATACTCAATGTTCTAGCATAGAAGAACAACTTGAAACATCCCATTGTCTCAATCTCAACCACATCACTTATAAAACTAAATCTACGTATGCGAATTAGAATTAGAATTACAATTGAAGGGTAAACAAGAGAATTTGAAATGAAGATTGCAAATCATGATTAAATTTTCATTGCATATCCAAATATTATTTAAATACTTGGTATGAGATCATTTCTAGATGAAAGGGAAAATATGATGTTACCTCATGAAGTACGATCTTAATGAAGTGAAACTGTGGGATTTCAGATCTTTGTGGTCAAAATCTTTGAGTGGTCTTATTAGAATGAGAGTGGTGCAGCCGTATGAGTTTAAAAACAGGGAAAAAATTGTAACACCGATAACAAAACAGATGCCAGTAATCCAAAACTTGTGCCCAACGCAGCCTCACATAGCAGCTTTAATCCTATTTTTAAATTATTTATGAGACCAGAGAGAAAAATTCAGATTTTGTTTCTGAGTATGAAATATTGATAGGTATAACGTTGCATATGTGTTAAAAACTGGTGGTTACGTAGTTCCAGCATAGCCTCATGCACCTGCTTTGATCCTATTTTTAATCTTTTTTGAGACCAGAGAGCAAACCACCCATTTTTCTAAGTATGCAGCAGCGGTATTGATACCGGTGCCTTAAATAAAAATATCGGTGCCTATTTGCAATGAACCAGCTTGACGTAGATGCTTTAATGAATTTTAAAAAAATTCTTTCTCAAGACTAGAGAACAAACTACAAAAAATAATAATAAAAGTATGGAGCACCTGTACTGATACCTGTGCCTTGGTAAAGAATGCCGGTGCCTTAGTATATTGCCACAGCTTGACTCAGCCGCTTTAATGCTATTTTTCATTATTTTTAAGACCAAATAGAAAAATTAAAAATATTCTCCTAATTATGAAGCACTGGTATTAATACCGGTGTTACTGCCAGTATTACCGGTGCCCTGACATGAAACAAAGAAAGTACTCTGTTTCTTAGCACCGTTTTAAATATTAGTGCTATGACATCCTTCAATAGAACATTTATCATAAAAACAAACAAAATAATAGAAAATTAAAATTAAAAGATTAGGGACCACATATAATTCATTAGGAGTATACAAAAGGGTACAAAAGGTTACAAAGGGGTACAAAACACTTAACTTATTTCCCTATTGTTTCCTTTACAAGACTACATCCCCAACAACATTATGACCATTCTTGTCTACCCACAAATTATCCCCATGTGATCATCTACATACAGTTGGTCCACCGACGTCTTCCAAACTCGGAAATGCCAGGGGAAACTATGCAGTTTCAGATTTAACAGGCCGATCTATTTCATCTTCAAAATAGAACTTCATACCATGGAGTACATAATCTAACTTCTCATTGATTGGGTCTTTGATATAAACTACATTGCGAGCTTGGGCGGCTAAGATGAACTTCTCATTCTCGTAACCCACTCGATTCAAGTCCACCAACGTAAAACCCATGGCCTTCTCTGAACAATACCCTAAACCATTTTCAACCCATCTACACTTGAAGACAACTACTTTTAATAAACAAAATACAACTTCCAAATCTCCTTGATCACCCCATAAAATTCCATAACTTTGATGATAGGTTTTTTTCTTTCTTGCTTGCCTGCTGATATGCACCTTATTGCATGCATTAACCAATACATTTGACACGTTTGTTATCATGTTTTGTTTAGTTGATTGCTAGTTTTAGTTATGTTTACATTACAAAGAGTTTAGATGAATGTTGTTGGTTTTCTTAACTAAATCTCAAGTTTTGTAGACTTAATTCTATCTAATAGACACTTTGTCCTCATAAGCACCTAGAACTTCTTTTGTGAGCTTATTAGTAGGTTTTTCGTGAGAACTTTGGCATTATTTTGTAGAAGGTCATCTGCGAGGGTGGTAGAAGATATTTGAAGGGCATTCGCAAGTATAGTAGTAGACAAAAGTACACGAACCAAAAGTGTGGTAGCTGATCAGATTGAGCTGGAAAAAGGTGGAATTTGAGTTTAAAATGTCAAAAATGAAACGGCAGCATCAACCGGCAAGAACTAGCCGACCGACCGATTGGCCGGCATGAGCCAGCCCTTCAAGCACGGACCAGCATTTCTAGTACAACATGTTCCAGAGGCATCCAACATGGACCGTGCCTTCCAGCACAAGCCGTGCCACACCCTCTTAAAATGGACCATTTTGCACTAGCTGGCTTATATAACCGCAATCGTTTGTGAGGCTAAGTATGGAGATTAGTTTTAACTCTAAAAATGTGAAGACTATCCCACAGGGTGCGAAGAACGACATGGCTCACGCTATTCAACTGATCAAGAAATGCTTCCAGTCGATGACCCATGCAAAACGATACGGGGCACACGATTCAAAAGTTTAAAATAGAGCACCAGCTAATGGCGACACGACCCATGTCAGTATGAGGCTACATGGCCCATGTCAGCATGAGGCTACATGGCCCATGCCAGGGCAGCCGCCCTATGTCACAATGAGGCTACCCGGCTAGCACGGCCGGTTCCCGGTTGTACAGCCCGTGCCGTTTACAGCTGCTAGGATTTTTGGCCTATTTTGGGCCTTTTCATCACAATTGTGTAAAGACATATTAGTAGATCATACTCAAAAAAAGAGATTAAAACTACAACAGATTTCTGAATAGATTGGAAAAATCTCCTGATTGGTAAAAAGGTTTTACTAATTAATCTAGGACCCAATTCCCTACTACTATATATATCAACCTATGTCTATTAGGGCTTAAGTTTATGCTTATTTCATATTTTTAAGACTTGGGTAGAGAGAGAAAAGATCTCTTCCTTCTCTCTAAAATATTTTCGTTTCTTCTTTTTATTTTTATTTTGCCTAAAGGCATTGAATCCAATGAAATATTTGGGTTCAATGCTTAGAGAGTAGTTAATTAACTTGGGGTTTGTGTTTGTTGTATTCATGATTTGGTGTTAGTTTTGGGAGATTCTATAGATCTACCTGTTTCTGTGTTTATGATTATTATGTTGGCTTGTTCTTCATGTTCTTATTAATTGCATAATTGTCAAACTAAGATTGGCACACACCATACTCTACTTTCATGTTGGTGCACTTATTGATACCTCTCAGGGAAGGAAACCTAGATGTGTTTGGGGTAATGATAGTCTAGGACAATATGAGTGTGTGCATGTGGGTCGCCGAGTCAATGTTACGATCGACCATACACTAGTTTTAGCTAAGCAATTGGCCCTGAGGGTTGCAGATAGAGATAGAATTAGTAGCAAACTAGGGTTAGCAACCCTATATCTATAGATAAGATTATTCATCCCCTTTGCTTCTGTAAGCCTAGGAAGAAGCATTCGTGGTGAAGTGCCCGAGATGTAATTGTACGAGGGAGAATTAGATATATACAATAGGTAGGGCTATTGTTTCACTCCCCTAATTATGGTGGCAATGCTGATAGAAGATTACGGGCGCACCCTACATGACAGGTATGGGGAAGTGTTGACCATTGACCCCACCATGTGTCATAGACACTATAATAGGCTTATATATCTTGAATGTGATAGAATTGAGGATCTTACCAATCATTTTACGCAAATAATAACCAAGTGCTATTTTATATAGTTTTATTCTCCTGTGATATTGGTTTCGTGTAGTTGTTAGATAAAAACCTCTAAAAACCTATTTTAGCAATACTAGCCATTCCTGACACGTGGTTTGATTGACGACCCGATCGCGGTTGTGTGTAGTTAACTTTTAGATTCATAGCATCTCTATGGATGACCCCGATCTTGCCATTATCTACCCCATAGGTAGCATAGTAGTAAGAACAAGAGCAAGAATATAAATTTCTATCTTTGACCACTTAGCCTCCTCTCGGGTTAGTGAGTGCATCTCCCATGGAAAAGGTTGTGTGTTTATTAGCGATGCTGGGAGGGGGTAAGTCAAATTTTGTGCCGCTGCCGGGACTGCTAGTTTAAAGGTCTAGTCGTTAACTTGCATAACCTGTTAGTTGAGTAGTTAGTGTTGTTTTTATTGGTTTTGCTGTTGAGCCTTTATGATAGTGATCTGTGTACTTCTAATCCTTGTGCTAGTGTTTCTTCTTGTTGGGTATTATTTGCCTCCTAGTTTATGGTGCTTACCCATGCCACAAATTAGGAACTTTACACTATCTAAAGGAGTACGCTGGTAGTCGAAAAAGAGGAAAGAGGAAAGCTAGAGTAGGGGTTTCACAAGAGCCAACTTTTGTAGTTGAAGAAACCATAGAAATGATGGAGGACAATCAAACACTAAGGGAGTTAATGGCTCCTAACTTGGAGAATTAACCCCTACGTATTATCTTCCCACCCTTGCCGCCCAATGTGACTTGTGAGCTCAAGAGCTCTATGATCCTGTGTTTGCTAACATTCCACAGGATGGCCGGTGAAGATACATATAGTACTTGTCAGAGTTTCATCTAGTTTGCACTAATATGAAGCCGCTGGAGTTTTGGAAGAAGACTAAAACTTGAGATCCTTTCCTTTCTTGCTGTGGAATGTAGCCAAAGATTGGCTATATTATCTTTTTCCTATTGCATCACTTAAGTGGAGGTTCCTTGAGAAGTACTTTACGGTTTCCAAGTTAGTAGGTCTCAAGAAACAGCTCTCCAATATATCCTAGTTCACAAATGAACCTCTTTACGAATATTGGAAGAGATTTAAGAAGCTATTGGATAGTTGTTCATATCATCCGTTCAAGAAGGAAGACTTGGTGTATTATTTCTTCGAAGGGC
>JAULKK010006770.1:0-10374 GCA_032355705.1 Rubia peregrina
TAAAGTTAATTAGGGAGACATTAAAACATTTTCAATGCTCGTTGAATCAAAAGATTAAATGTTAAGGTGAACATATTTCCTATCAAGTGGCTAACAATAAGATATAAGTAAGATTCTAAGTTTCACAAGTGAAGGAAGTGTACTTATATCTTGAGGTGTACGTAACAAATAGATTGCTCCTTAGTCTTTATCTTGCGGTAATAATAGGCATGATGAAAATGTTGGTGGGTAGCATTAGTGATTCATCCATAATATTTGTAAAAAATTATTTTAACTTTCGTCGTAAGAAATGGATAAGACATCTCTTGCACAAGACTTTGATTTATTTGTTTTAAATGGTTGAAACCCAATGAATAATAATAAATGAGGTCAGTGGTTATTTTCTCAAATGTATATATAAATATATAATATTTTAATCAAAATTCATTTTTAACACTCATAATGATATATCATAACTTGAAAAGAAATTTGGTACAAAAAAAATTAATGTCATTTTTGAAATGTGGTTTAAAAAATTAATGTAATTGCAAATAATTTCCATTATCCTTTACCAACAACCTATACATGCAAATACAATATTGATGTTGTTGTAGATACAAGTCTTTCACTCACCAATTATTGTTAAATGATCTAAAACATATAAAAAAATTTATAGTACAAAACACTAATCACTTGATTTGAACATTTTTATAATTTAATAATAATTGTCTTTACTATTTTATTAAAAATAAATAAATAAAATAGGTTTTAAATTAATTGTCATTACTAATTAATCAATAAAAACTAATTTATATTTTGTAAAGAAGATATTATTGGACTTGCTATAATAATATCACATTATTGCTATAGGCGGGAATTTGAGTAAGGTGATTAAATTGTGCTCGACTAAACTGTGCTCGACTAAATTCAATAAAAATAATTTTAAATACGACATGAAACAACTAGAAAATAAAAGAATAATTTTATCACTTTAATTATATATATAAAAAGAAGCCAAAATTGAAACTAAAGATAATAACATATTATCCCACAATTGTGTAGCTAAAGTTAATTAGAGAGACATTAAAACATTTTAAATGCTCATTGAAGTCGACATTCGAAAACTCGACTTTAAAATTGAGTTTCAGAATTTCGACTTTAAACTCGACTAATCCTATTTCAGGAAATTTTAATTTTTTTTAAAGATATTTTGGAAAATTTAACTCAAAAAATAATTATTTCGGTAATTGATTCCTCGATGATTCTGAGAGAATTGATATTTTGGACACAGTTTTCGATCCATTGTTGAGTTCGCCAAGCCCGATCGAAAGGCACCTTCTTCTTAATTTTTTATTTTGTCCTTTTGGGGTTCTCAAGAATTTATGGATGCTTGAAATCTACAATTGGGGAGGTGGCAATGACATGCGTACAATGTGGGGATTATTACCATTCAATAGTTTTCTAGAGATTGTGGTGGAATTGCGGGTTCAGTTTTAATGATGGCTAGATGATGATGGAGTGGGACGTAAATTGTTATCGAGTGTGAACAAATATGAGGAAAACGGTGATGGGGAGGAGGTGGAAGGGGGTTCTTGTTCGCAGAAAATGGTACGAGGTCGTTCTTGTTCCAGTTGGACTTGTTGGCGCCGTTGGGGTTTGTGGTGACGGACACCTTGGAGCCTGACCATCCCATTCTTTATGTCAATTTCATCTTTGAGATGGTTACCGGCTACCGTGCAGAAGAGGTTCTCGTCGCAATTGGTGAGCTTTCTGGTTCTTTAATTTTTCTTTAGAATGAGGTATTTTGGAACTTGAATTTGTAGGTGATGGTTTTGAGTAGCATTATATTCCTGGTTATGATGGTAAATGTTCCTATTTTTCGGCCTTGTTTGTGCTTGCCGGTGTGTTATACGGGGACTGAGTGAGTGTTTGAATAAACAGATGTTCATAATTTCACTGGAAATTATGTTCAGTGTTTTGCATGATGGGTAGGTGATTTGGACACTCTGTACTTAGCTCACTATAATTTGAAGTCGAATTTAATGAGTTTTGTTTTGTTTTTGGGGTAATTGAAGCCATTTTGTCCCAAACCTTACAATCAGGGCTCCGGTTATTGAGAGTTTGAGGAAGCATACGAGGTAGAATTTTACATTTGTTGATATGAATATGCTGAAGAATATTTTCTTACTAAATTTGTAATCTCTATTGCAGTGCATATTTGGATTTCCACCTTATGGTCATAAATCCTATAGATTATGTGGAACCATTTGGGAAAGCCGGTGCTTCTAGTTTTACTTTTCATGTGGAGGTATCCAAAGGTAAAAGAAATTATGTGAATGGAATGAATGAATTGAAAGGTTACTTGACTTTGCTATCTCTTTTCATGTCTGAATTACAAAGTGCTTGCATTTTTTGGTTAGATAATTATCAAAAACTGATTAAGAATATAAATTCCAGAGGCATGAGACCCGGTGTTGCTTTGCAACCAAAAACACCTATCGAAGAAGTGTTTCCGTTGGTAATTCATTTATTTTGTCTATTGTTGATGTTACTCTGGTTCAGATGTTCTGGTTTGAATAATGTGATTTAATGTTGCAAGATGTCGAATGTGAAACACCAGTAGAAATGGTTCTTGTTATGGCTGTTGAACCTGGATTTGGTGGGCAGAAGTTCATGCTAGAAACAATGGATAAGGTGATACTTGTTGTTCATGATTTGCAATACATACCTTTGTTTTTGTGTACTAATAATTTACATATCAATTTCCATTTCAGGTTCGTGAATTGAGGAAAAAATTTCCAGACCTTGACATAGAGGTTAGTTGGGTGTTTTTGGTTATCTTCCATTTACATTGGTGTGTTTATTAGATATGATGTTACTTCGAAAATTCAGCCCTTTTCTTCATCTCAAATTGGGTCAATTGCTTGCAACATAAATATGGAACAACCTTTATGTCTTTCATTGCAAAGCCTTGTTAGTCCAGAAAAGTCTTAATCCATCCTGTTACTTATCCATAAGCTAAATATGAATTTTAAGTAACTAAACGATCCTATCATAAATATATCGCTACAATAGAACGTAATCTAGCTCAATAGCACTAGATATTCATCATGTAGAGGTGGGAACTGCGAGCATCATTAAGATCATGAGTGTTGTCAATTATATTTTTGAACAAAAAATTTCTCTCATGTGCAAGTGTAAGTGTATTCTAATTGTATATACAGGTTGATGGTGGTTTAGGGCCTTCGACCATTGATGCAGCAGCTTCAGCCGGGCCAAACTGCATTGTGGCTTGAAGTAATGTGTTTGGATCTCCAGAACCAGCAACCGTTATATCCTTACTGCGAAACAGCGTGGACCAAGCTAAGTCCACGAGCTCATGATGACTAGATTCACGAAGAGCTTTACACTTGTGCAATGTTGATGGAACGAGTGGTAATAAACTCGTAAACACTCATTTGATTCATAATTTTGTGGTGCCTCAACATTGAATACACGTTTATGATCTCCAGTGAATCATGAATGCCAGTGAAGTATGTTTTTTCTTCTTCTTTCTTGCATGTGGATAATAAAAATGAAATGCTTGTTTTTATGTTTTCGAGTGTTGGAATAACTGCCGGGTCCAGGAAATTGAGAGGATTCAGAAGATGTAGTTGGAAATGGAAGTAGTACATGTTTTGTGTTCCTTTCAGTAGTGTGTTATATTGATCTTTTAAGCCCTTGTTGACATTCTGAGATTTATGAAAGTCTTATCCTCTGTCTGAGATTTTAATTCATTTTCAATTTGTGCATTCTTTGTGTGCTCTTGCTCCTTTGATTTTTGTTATCGTACTTTTTAAACCATTTTAATCTAAAATCACCAAAATAATACGAACATTCAATAGGTGGTGGCTACAATCCGTTACTAAGTCTTCTCCTGGCTATGAAGAAGAGGAAGAGCAGTCGCGCTGCTGCTCGAGAAAGAGTACAAGAAGATGGTGTTAGTGGAGAATACTAATCGTGATGACTCGACTATTGAGGCAGTGTTCATGGAGAATACTAATCGTGATGACTCAACTATTGGGGTGCGTAGCATTGAAGAAGCTATTGTTGCAATGACGTTGCCAATACTCTTCCGGTCGATTGGCATTCAGAGGAGACTCCAGGCCTCTTTCAAAGTCGGTTCTCAGTTCTTTTATGGGATCATTTTGATGTTTTTGAAGTTTTGTTTGTTTGTCTGAGTGTGTGAGAGAAGTTGATTGTGTACAAGACTTGAAAAAATGGCAATGATGTCGTGGTTCCTAATCATGTTGAATCCACTGATGCTTTGGCATTGACCAAACATTTACATTTACCAGGATCCTGAATCTACTTAACTCTGGAATTCGTCAAACATATTTCCGGGTTTAGACCATTTCTATGCACATGCAGAGACTTATTATGATTTGATGAGAGGCAATAATCCAATATTGAATCAAGTTCCAGTTGCTACTGATGCACATCAACATCAAGCATTCGACAACCCCAAAATGAAAGCTCTTCAGAATTATGAAAATATGGAGTTGAATGCGATGGTGGATGACAATATGGAGTTAAGTGCAATAAATGACAGACAATCATTTGCTGAAACTAAGGAAGCATTGTAATCTAGGTACACTTTTTTACTTAAATTTCAATTCACACAGAATTTCTACATAATTTATGTATACTGTGTATTTCAAAACTAAAACATTTCTATCTCGAGCCCAAGATAAACACTACAGGATTTTCTGGGAACGAGCATCCGAAATTGTGAGGAATTATGCTTGATTAAAAATGTTTGTATATTTATTTTTGAGCTATTTTTAAAATCTTAAATCCAAATTATTGGTGTGTGTGTGTGTGTGAATAATAGATTTAGTACTGAAGATGTTTTATGGAATAGTGATTGATAGAAAATACAGGTGTATTTGGTCTTTGAGATTTTTACAAGCGCGTGTGTTAAATTGATTTAGTGCTGCAAAAATTGGTCGAAATAGTAGATTGGAAATGCTGGGGTATCTGGTTTTGAGTTAATTTGTTTGTGTTGTTTTGTGATAAATGATTTGTGATAAAAATCACGGTCTGTCCAGTGGATCTGTTTATGACTATATTGAAATATATCTGCTACAAAATTTCCACTCAAGAAGTGATGTTGGGTGTTTCTTGGTCATGGGCTGAACTAAATTAGAAGTCAAACTAAAGCTCGGTGTTAGTTGATGTTCTTATGTAAATTTGGTTGTCTTTTTGTTTTAGTTTGCCATTTTTTAATTGAAGTATGATTCCAACATTCAAGTCTACTGCAGAGGCTTTAATTTATAATTCTGATTTATCTGTTGTGGAACTCCTAGCAAAGGCTCTGGAAAAGGCAGTAGTAAGTTACCTCCTTTTATGTTTTTCTCATATACTAAGATCATCATTTTTTGATATGGATACATGCATAGTCATCAACTGAATTCTTTATACATCTTACTTCTCCGAGAATTCTTATTTTGCTATTTGTTCGGGGTTATTCAGAGATCAAGAGCCATTCACTTCTCTCTTCCATGGAAAAGCAAGTCACAGTGCCCCTTCAGTGTGGGAGGTCTATCTGCACGTTATCCTTCTCGTTTAGTTGCCTTCTTAGGTTCCTACCTGAATGTTATTTTTGATGATGATGATATAAAAGCGATTTCATTTGTTAGTTCAAACACTATAAGTAACTCTGTCATATCCAGACATATACTACTTAATTTTGTTGTGATTCCAATTGTATTTTGTTTGTTTTTAAAATCATTTAGTTATTTAGTGCTTTTATTTATTTAGTTTATGAGCCATAACGATAACGAGCTATCAATCATAATTTAAATATCGATTCCTTCTTTCCACAATTTCTTTAGCACTTAGGTTATAGTTTTTTTTTGAGGTAGGTTACAGTTTTTATTATGGTATTTTTTGTTTTATCCCTCATTTCGCCATCTGTGACAAAATTTGATTGAGGATAAGGCAAAAGCACTTGACTGACTACTCTACCAGTTTAACTATGTATTCTTTAGTGAATGACTCTCCATGATTCCATAAAAAAATATGTGGCGTCTGCCTTATCATTTTGGGAGTTTCTTGTATTAGACGTGAACCAGCTCTATGTATTGTTGTTGTGTTTTATCTAAGTAGAATAACACATACACTTAGATAATTGTGATGGCATGTGCAATATATATAGTTGGTAGTGGTTGTTAGAATGGAAATTGGAAAATGAAAATGATGATATATGAGTGTAGGAATCTATGTGAAGCATGTATAAAAGAAAATAAAGCTAATATATAATTAAAATACGTGAAGAGAAGTTTGTAATTGCATACCACAACTTTTATAAGCATCCAAAGAGAATGGCAATCTAGAAGCTTGATAGGTAAGCAAAAGACCAAGATATAGCCACTTCAGGACTTGCCTTATCAATGTCAAGCTTTGTTGCTTGTCTATTTCTATACAATATATTACTATTTTGGCAGGTGGTTTGAGGAATAACGAAAATGTGATACTCCTCTGTCTTGGAAAATAATACGGTATCTCTGGGGTACCATGAGCATTGTATCTCCGGGAATATCTTGTATATTTTAAATTGTAATTAAGAAGGGGCATCATCTTATGTGAGATTGTGCATTATTCTAATTTTCAAATGAATACTATATAATTATTGAATGCACACGTAAGAGTAACGAAATGTACATTTTACATATTTACTATGAACATTCATGGTACCCCAAGGGTATAGTATAAGAATTGCTTTGTCCCAGCCTAAACTGCACTCTTACTATTTGACATTCAGCACGATCAAACTTTGATTACATATTTGAATAGATAATATAAACAATAATACTAGCGAATGTGATATTGTTGGATTCTTCTTAATAATTGGTTTCTAAATAGACTTCTTATTTATCGTTAATACACGTAGTTAAGCATATTAACGGTCAAACATATTTTTAGAAGACCGTGAAAAAAATTCTATGTAGTTTAGTATGGACGGAGGGAGTATTGAATTTTAAACCTTTTGTAGGTTTATTTTGCACACAGAATAAAGAAATGTGAAATTGTGTTTGATCCATTGAGGAGGATCAATGAGAGATCGGAAATTGCTTCAGCTCATTGTCAAGAAGAATAGATTAATTTGACAAGATGACTCTTGAGCGTTGCTGAGGTGCAATTTCCTTTGAAAGAACAGAGTTCCCTGAAAAACACATTGATGAAGAAGTTTCCCGTTTCAAGAGTACTTCCCTATCACAGTAAGTACAGTGCATTGTTTAAGAAGCTAAGCTGTCTTTTATGTGCTTTTACGGTGTCAAAATGTAACATGTGTCCTTTTTATTATTTTTATTTTACTTTAAAAAAATAGGGACTGCTTTAAGTGTTTCATGTTCTAGATATATTGGTGATTTAGTGAAAGCTTTAATACCTTTTCAATTGACATTGTAATGTAACGATTTATACATGTTTCTTGGAGATGTTTATAAATGTATAGCAATGACCGCTCTGATTTTGGCGTTGATCCTTTGCTTTTATTGTTGCTTCTGTCTTTTCTTTCTTGCATTATATTTTGAAATATTTAGTCAGCGTTGCAATATTTTCCCCAAGCATATAAAAATGAAGAAATTAAGAAACTTGACCTAAGCTTGAATGAAAAACGAAAAAGGATGCACATAGGTCTTTATGCTCACTTGAATGTCTTCATCTATGGGATTCATATTACCGTCTTTGGTTTCACAAGTCTTTTTTTGAAGGCGCTCATATAGGAATCTTGAACCACGTCTTTTTATGTATCAGTGTTGGGTGTGCCTTTTGTATTCTCATTGTCACCCTATTTGATATTTGGTTCTGTGATTGCAAGACCATCTCCAGTATTAGCATCAACAACTAGCCTTTCCTTCATATCTCGGTTTTCCTTTTCATTATTGTTGTCAATCTTCTTCCAGTTTCCTCATAAACTTGTGCTCACATTATGAATCTTTATGATTTTATTTTACTTCACTTTTCAGCAAAATTGGCACTTGCGTTCTCCATGTACATCTTAGGACTTCTATATTGCAGAAACCCTTGTTTATGATACATATCTCTTTAATAGTCCACGTTACTTGAGAGAGCCCCAATGGTTTTGAGGTTTTGAGGTACCAATATAGGTGTTTGGACTGACACTAGGATTGGACCTGTACTTCAAGCCATATTTTTGTTTTCAACCTCCGCTTCAGTTTATTCTAAATTATTACACTTTCTTATTAATTTTATTGCTGAAAATTATTACAATTTTAATAATCGGCATTTGATAAAAACTCTTACTTCCAGCTGTGCTTTTCCCTTAGCTGTTTTCTCTACTATGGTATGTTTTCTCCTCAGGCGTTGCATCTCTGCTTGCAACATAGATGATTAATCACAAAAACAATTGAATAGAAATAGAATACATGTAAGAAGCAGCTTATATGTCAACAATTACAATTGTCAAATAGCTTGTATACTTGTAATAATCTCCTCTCCCCCGACCATTGCTTGGTTGGCATAACTTTGTGATGGTGTGTATGATTACATGTGTTGCATGAGCCAAATGTATAGTTAGTCTCTTTTGTCTCCTGCTTATTAGTTTGGCATGGTTTAGAGAAACTACGATGTTTACCTGTACCACTTGATTTCACATTGCATTTGCAATGTTGCGCCTGTAATTCACCAAGGTAGGTGCTTCTTGAAATTTGCAACCGGATGCGTTGACCTTTTTTCCTCATCGTCTTTGTAAGCAAATAACACTATGACAAAGTACAAACTTTTATTTTACAAAAAAGTACAAACTCTGGTGGCTGCATTTTCATCAATAACTTGTATATTTTTGTTTGCCTATTCATCTTCGACTTCGAGCTTATTATGATTATTATAAAGTCATCAAATCAATCACTAGACCACATTAAAAATATATAAACATTTGTTTTCATTTCTAACTAAAGTAATATCTCTTCGTAATTCATAGTGTTATTTTATTTGGCTATACTTTAAAACTAAATAGAATTATTCTTTTCCAAATTTAATGTGAGATGTCATAATTTTTTATCAAGATACCACGCAACGCGCGGTGTAATCTCACTAGTTTCTTTTTTAAAAAAATTGTTCATAAGTGTTGGGAAAACGCTCAGCAACCATTACAACAAATGGAATTGCCATCGAACCCAACTAACCTCTGACAATAACTAATCTATTGCAATGATATCTAAATTACATGTCAACAAGACTAATCTTCTATATTGGTACAAATCAAAGATCTGATAAAAACTGTAATCTCGCCATCAAGATATTCTAACAACTTGGCAGATAAAAGCATATCACAGCATTAATCACTTCGTCAATCAGGGATCTTCAAAATTGTAGTACCACTCAAAAGCAAGATATATGTTGTCCAAGTTGTAAACACCTTGAAAAACACAAATATGATGCATCCAAATTAATGGAAATCCTAATAAATGCATAAACAAAATCACGAAAACATGATTTATACGACCATATGGAGAATAGAACACCGATGCAAACAACTAAATTGGGTAATCATAACGAACACAACAATCTAAAATATCAACTCAAAGAATAATACTAATGTATGGAGATGAATCCATACTTATTCAATAACTTAAACACTCGTAGAATATCAATTGAAAATTTACTTTGGGCAAAGTCTTGGGAAAGACCGTCTTTCCATAACCTTATGGAAAGACGGGGTTTAATTAAATTGGTAAACGGTAAAAGGTCTTAGTTGCAATATTAAAATTTCATTATACAACGTGTAGTAGTTATAAAGTTTATAACCCGATTCATGGAACCCAACAATTTTATCTTGATTTCTTCTAATTTGTACTTTAAACCTTGGTCTTTCCATGACATATGGAAAGAACTTCTTTCAAGAGACGGGCTATTTACTTTTTCCCCATGATGGGGAAAAGTAGGGATCCTTTTTTTATTATTAATAGGAAAACGACTTTTGTGACCCTTAAACTATCATTATCATTCACCTTTGGCCCTTATATTTTTTGAAACACTTTTTGACCCCTCAACTTATGGAACTGTTCAGCCGTGGTCATTCCGTTGGGTCAAAGCGTCAAGATTGATCAAAGCGTCAATTTTAAGGGCAAAAAAATCATTTTCCATTTTTCCCTTCTTCCTTTTTTACTTCTTCCTTTTTTCCTTTTCCTTTTTTTTCCATTTTCCCTCTCCCTTTCCCCTTTCCATCGCCCCACCACATCCACAGCCACAAAATCCACCCCCCGCCTGTTGGGAATTGATTAAATCTAATTTAGCGTAATATCAATAACCCCATTCAAGATCTCATGTATGTATTTAATTCGAATCTATCTAAGAGTTTAGATTACCTTTGAAGCGTGCTTTACCGTC
>JAULKK010006780.1:0-10374 GCA_032355705.1 Rubia peregrina
AAGAAAAATAAAAATATGAAAATAAAGGATACTAGAGAGAAGAAAGAGTATTTTCACTCTCCAGCCTACTCTTGAGATCCAAAATTAGCCTGAACTTAAAAACTAGTAAATATAGGTCTTCATATAGTAGTAGGAAATTGGGTCTAAAAATAGGGCCAAAATGGCCAAAAACACTAACAGCCGCACTGGCACAGGGGCTAGTGTCTGGCAAGGCTCATGCTGGTCGTGGGGGCCTCGTGTTGGAGCGGTACTGCAGCCCTTGCTCGAGCCATAGCCTCCTATCGACATAGATGGGCGGCCTTGGCAATGGTTATAACCCCTCGTGCCAGTGTGATCCGTGCTAATCGGCACGGACCGTCGGCCAACACTCCATTTTCCCCCATCTGATCCGTATCCCACATCGTTCGGCATGCCCCATTGACTAGAACCTCATTTTCCTTAGTATATCGGTATGTGATGTGTTTTTCTTTGCACCCCATTGGATAGTCTTAGCATTGATGACTTGAAACGACGCGGGTCGTGTAAAACAGAACGCTCTGCTCCCATACTTAGCCAATTTTTGGAGTAAAAGAATTACTTGGGATGCATGGAAGGCCAGAAGGAGCACGGTCCATACTAGATCTTAGCACGACCCATGTTGGGTGGAACAGGCCGTGCTAAAGACTCTTGACAAGGGTTGTGCTAGGCCTTTCCCTCGTGCTGGCCTTATGTGTTCCATGCCGGTCGTGGTTGGTTTGGTCGGCGGACTTATTTTCTCCAGTACGGGTGAATCGTTGATCCTATTTGGGAGTTCTTGTTGTTAATTTTATGGAGCTCAATAAGAAAAATTCAATGGTGCACCCTCAAGGGTTGATTCTCCTCAGATCTTTCCCAAAACTCCTTGAAACCTTGGACAACGATCTCTCCATTTTTCCTTAGCCCTATTGAACTTCAAATCCACCTTTCTTGGGCTCAATTCCATCTACTACCATTCTTTGGAGTTCGTGGCCATTAATCTACTACCATCCTTGTGAATTACCTTTGATATCTTCTGCCATCCTTGCGAATGACCTTCAAATATCTACGACCACCCTCGCGGATGAGCTTCCATTAAAATATGATAAAAAGTATTCACGAGCAACCTACTGATGAGATAAAAAAGGTAGATATAGATGTCGGTGAATACAAAGTTCCCATTAGCTTCAATTAAGTCTACAAAACTCAGGATTCAGATAAGAAAATCAATAGTGGTCATCTAAACCCTTTGTCGTGCAAACCTAACGAAATCAAGCAATCCACCAAAAAAAGATGATAATAAATGTGTCAAATGCATTAGCTAACACATGCATAATGGTGCACATCACACATAAACCCAAAAATGCTTGATCAAGACAAAATACCCTAACGTAAAACAATCTACCAAATTATACCTGAACCGACTGGGTCTCACTCAGATGCAAACAAAAAGACCCATTTACTTTGTTTATTTGTGATAATGATCCGCATACTTATCATCCTTGTGCTAGTGTTTCTTCTTTGTTAGGTATTTTTTAGTTCCTAGTTTATGGTCCATACCCGTGCCATAAACTGAGGAACTCTACACTATTTAATGGAAAATGCATATAATCGGGGAACAAGGAGGAGAAGATATTGAGTAGGGGTTCTATAAGAGCCTACTTTTGTAGTTGAAGAGACCATAGTTATGGCAGAGGACAATCACACTCTTTGGGGGTTGATGGTTCCTAACTTAGATAATCAACCCCTATGTATTGTCTTCCCACCTTTGCCACTGAATGTGACTTGTGAGCTCAGAAACAGCATGATCCAATGTTTTCCACCTTTCCACGGGATGGTCGGTGAAAACCCGAACAAGCACATGTCATAGTTTCACCTAGTGTGCACCAATATGAAGCTACCAGGAGTTTTAGAAGAAGACTACAACTTGAGATCATTTCCTTTCTCGCAGCGGGATGCGGCCAAGGATTGACTATATTATCATTCGTTGGGATGCATAACTTCTTGGATGGATATGAAGTGGAGGTTCTTTGAAAAATACTTTCCGGCTTGCAGTTCCGCTGGTCTAAGGAAACAACTTTCCAACATATCCCAAATAACGAGCGAGTCCCTTTTTAAGTATTCAGACATATTCAAGAGGTTGTTGGCGAGCTGTCTTTATAATCCGTTAATGGGAGGCAACTTGGTATATTATTTTTTAGAAGGGATGTGCGAAGAAGATATGATAATTTTTAACCCTGCATGCAATTGCTCGATTGCCTACAAGAGTCCGAGAGATGCAATGGTACTTTTTTGAGGAATTGGCTAATGGGACAAGGCAGTTAAGCACTAGCTCTTGAGTGAAGATATTGGACGAGCTAGATCAATCTCCCAAATTAGAAGAGCAGGTCTAGGCACTTTCCTCTATGATGAAGGAACTTATTAAAGGGAGAATTCATCAAGTCAATATTTGTGGCATATATAGTTCTGATCATCCTACCATTACTTGTCCACAAGTGGTGGATGATTTTGAAGAGGTGAAAGCGTTAGATTTCAATGGTGGGAATAGGCAACAATTTGCTAGCAGGAAATAACAAGGTTTTCAAGGGAACTAACTCAGACATAGAAAAGACCCATACAAAAATACCTTCAATCCTGGATACCGCAATCACCCCAACTTTCATTGGCGTAGGGAGGAAACTGAAGGGTACAACCGATGTACACTAACTCAATCTCAACCCTACCCAAGAGGATAAGGGCCTTCCAACAACAATGCCATTTTATATAAGTCAGACTGGAAGATATATGGGATGCTATAGCCAAATTGGCAAAGAAACAAAATGTGTTCATGGAGAGAATAAGGAGAAAATTGAGGATCTTGGCACTAAAGCATTTTCAAGTATCAAGAATCTCAAAATCCAAGTCGACAAACTCTCCACCTCGGTGAGTCAACTTGAGGCTAAGGAATCCGAAAAGCTCCCTTCCCAACTCGAAATAAATCCAATAAACATATGGGCATTGAAGCTAAGGATTGACAAAGAGTTGTGTGAGGCTAAAAAGGAAATTGTGTAAGAGGATAATTTGATTGTGGAAAGTGACAAGAGTAACTTTGAAGAGCAAGAGATGGTTTTTCAAAAAATGTTTGAGAAGGTTGAGGTTAGCTTTCCAATTTTTGATTTGATTGAGAAAGTTACCTATTATTCTAAATTATTGAGAAAAGCATGTACTAAGAAGAGGAATAAACCAATTCGGAAGGTAGGAAAATTGGAGATGGGGGGGTAACTACTCTAAATCATAGGAACTTACCTAAGAAATGTGATGACCCCAGGGGTTTTCAACTCCTATCTCCTTCGGTGAAAAATTGGTGAAAAATGCTATGATCAACTTAGGAGCATAATGTGATCCCTTCTAGCCTTTATGAAAACTTAGACATAGGTGATCTTAAGGAAACTAGGGTAATTGTCAAATTACCCGACCACTCCCAGGCCAGCCCTCGAGGTTTAGTAAAGGATGTAATGGTTAGAGTAGGCAATTTAGTATTTCCGGCGGACTTCTATGTCCTTGACGTAGTGCATGATGGTGGTGCACTCTCAATTTTGTTGGGGAGACCTTTTCTAAAAACATCAAGGACTAAGATAGATGTTTAGTTAGGGACGCTAACCCTAGAGGATAACATTAATAAGTTGGAAGCTGAAATCTATAAGTCTAAGCATGATTTCCCTATTACCTCTCTTATGTGCAAAGACATAACTTTGAATGATGAACTTACTCAAGTTGAAAAACCTTGCATGATTACGAGAATTAAGGCCTAGATGAGATCCTTGATATTGATGAGATTGATAAAGCGAAACCATACTTTGAGCTTTAATTGTGATGATCATTTTGGTGAGATTTATGCTATGAAGGTTTTAGTGATGATATTTAAGTCATGGATTTTTTTCTATGCTCACTACCATGGAGCGGTTAGTGGAAAGTGGCGAGGATGTAACATATCCTCGACAATCTCCTAAACCAAAGGAAATAGATAGGGATTTGACATTGGCTAAGTATGGACATGCATTCTCTATGGCGAGAAAAGCGCGCATAGGTAAGGATGGAATTTTGTGGAGACCTCTCTACAAGGATGTCATCATGGGTGGAGTTACCGATGGAAACTCCGAAGACTCAACGATAGTTTCTTTTTAATTTAAATGCATGAAAATAAGTTTTGAGGATGACAATAAAAATACGGTGCTCGTTCTTCATGTACTTTGACATTTTTTGGTAAATAGATATTGTATATTTTTAGGTGTGACAAAGGATCTTAGAGTGAAAATCTTATTGATTCTCAAATTAAATATCGAGTCTCATTTTTTGTAGTTGAATAGGACTTGTTGGGTGAAAAGTTATTCAAAAAATGGGAGGCACCAGAGAAATACGTCTGTGTTAGCTGTCAAGCTCATGTTAGAGCCCTTTATTGTCAATCCCATGTCAAACCTAGTCAAAACGAGGCTATCATGTGGCATGTTCGTCCCACTGCCTCGTGTTATGCTGAAAGTGGAGCGAAAATGCAGATTTTTTAAAATTGAAATTTTTAGCAAAAACATATATTCTTGGCCCATTACTTCATCAAATATTTTATTCCTAAGAATGGCTTATGTAAATATTACTATAGTAAACATCAACACCTCCCTTAGCCATTAATCAAGTGGTACTTCCCCCCCCCCCCCTATAATTTCTATTTCTACCCATGCCATCCCTATCTCCTTTGTACCTCCCTCCTAAACCACTCTCTTTTAGAGGAGCACGATTTGCTGAAAATAAAAGTCCACAGTACCTTCCCCTATCCATAAGAATCATTCAACTCCTTCAAGTCTCTGAAGAACAATCACTCCCACTTCACCTTGGAGAAACTCAAAATTTGGAGCTTTTTCTCTCAAAAAATTAGCATTTTGCTTCTTCTTGTGTGATTTTTTTAGCTCTTAGCTTCAAACTTTGGTTAATCCTTTGAACCTTGTGTTTACTTTCTTTCTTTATCATAATTTGTTTCTGATGAGAAGCATTATTTTCAAAACTTTGAGGCATTTTTGGGAAAGTATTTGGCTTATATGAATGATCTTGGATTGAACCAAATGTGGGGGAAGTATATGTTCTTGTGCTTTGATGATATGATATTCTTTGTTGTGGTTGTTTAGGAGGGATGATTCTTGATTTCATGATATTCTTGATGAGGTGATATGAATTTCCATAAGTGTGTTATTTAGGAAGAATGATTCTTGATTGAATAGGCTTTATGTTGAAATATCATGGTTTGGAATATCTTGGCTATTTAAAAAGAGTATTCTTCTCGAATGATACTTGATGCACACCTTTTTATATTTTTTTTCATTACCTTCTTCTTCTTGTTCTGATAGAATGGATCCAAAATGGAGTAGATAAGAAAAAGGAACAACTTCCCGGGGTGAGAAGGGTAAGAGGTTGGCTAGAGTTGGGAGACAAGAGCAAACAACCTCCCTTTCTCCTAAACCCGCCTTTGTTTTTGAGAAGTTCATGGGATTGACCAACATTTCTAGAAGTGCGGCCCGGAGGTGGATATATTTAAATAGACCAAGGGGGCCATATTGGAAATGAAGTTTGCATGCAAGGAGACCTGGATAGCTCTAGGCCTACTCGAGCCCGTCACTTGTTTTCTAAGTCGAATAGGCCTAGAGGGTTTTTTTAGATATGCATTCCAAGACTTACATAAGGTGAACTCACTTTGATCTTTTAAATACCTTAGAGCAAGAACCGGATAATCATGGGAGGAGAATCATCCATTTTCACTTAGATGACAAGGAATACACGATGACACATTGGGAGATATCCCGAGCTTTTGTGTGGAAATATAAGAAAGAAGCTCCAAGGACAAACTGGCAATGTTTTCCGTTCTCATTGAGATATTTTTGGTGGATTAGTTTGGGAATGGAAAGGAGACATTTGTGCAAGAGTACCGCAATAGTCTACCTGAATTTGGGATACGTCCAATGACTCATATCCAGTGGAGTATTTTGCCACAGAGAGATCTCACAATGCCTCAGCCAGGATGGCCAAATCCTATGGGTGATGACCTTTGAGGGACCTTTTATCCCAATTTGCTGGGGGCCTTCATGGAGAAATGCTTAGCCACAGGACAGAAGAAAAGTGGCAAGATACTAATGGGAGGCATGGTCGGACTTCTAGCACAACACTTGGGTAATCTGAATCCTTCTTTATTTTGCATTGGCAAACTTAGTTCGTTTAGGGATGAGGTACACTATGGATGATTTAGAAAAGGCTTCACTGATTTCTACCACTACCTTAGAGGATCGGTTCATTTAGTTGTACGGTGGCGCTGCGGTTTGCAGTGTCATGGTTATTCCACAACCGGAGTGCACCTTTATTAACCAACACACTTTATTGTATGACTTGTTTCTAGCACCCAATCTAGAATTTGAGAAGGACTTCTACAATGACTTATTAAGCCCGAAAAGAGACGCGGAAGAGGAGAATGGTGAGATTCCATCGGGGGCACCAACTGCCCGCAGTCACTTATCTGTGGACCTCCTCGACCAATTGTTTAATTTTGGGGAACAACTCATGAGATCTAACCAAATAGTGTAAGAGATCGGTCACACGGTAGGAGGTATGAGTTTCCAAATGGAAGAGTTTCGAGTTAGGCTTGACACAATGGACAACACCATAAGAGAATGAGAGGAGGGGGCTAGATTGGAGTCTATTAAATGTGAAGTAAAGGAGGAATTTCCCAATGTTGACGGGGGGACCAAAATGCAAGAGGATGCCATGAAACAATTGATAGAAGGATGATTGCTTCAACACTAGAAAGTTTTAGTGATGTCATTCTCTATGAGAGGTAAGAATTGAGGCATGAGGTGGGGAAAAGGCAACGTGCTTGAGGGAGGCCTTTTGGGATCCCAAGTGTAAGTGCCACTACTTTTCCCTTTCTCACTTATAATTTCATTTCATTGGGGAAAATGCATGGTTCACGTGTGCGGGAGGGAGTAGTTAGGATCTTTGGAGTTTTTCATCTCGAGATTCCTTTGTTTTTTAGGTCATTATTTTGGGGAATTTTTGGATGCACTTTGGTGGTGTGTTTTTGTCTTTAGGGTGTTTTCTTTGTGTTTATGGATGTTTCAGGAGAGTTTTGGCGGTGTTTTCTTTATGCTTGGGGATGGTTCAGGACAGTTTAGGGTGTTTTCTTTAAGTTTGGGGGATGTTTCGGGAGAATTTTGGATGCACTTTGGTGGTGTGTTTTTGTCTTTAGGGTGTTTTCATGTCTAATGAATCCCATCTTTGGAGCATTTTGTGCTACACAAAACAATGAAAAAATATATACCCGGCTAAGTTGAAAACCCGAAAGGCTGACTTAGGTAAAAATTGGAGAAACCCGGATAGGTTAAAAAACCTAGGCAAAAATGAGAGGCCGTGGTGTGGAAAAAGGTGAGATGTGAGGTCAACATGTCTGAATGCTAGGATGAAAACCCAAAGGGACTCCTAGGAAAAATGAGAAATTGAGAGAAAACGAAAACTTAAATTAAACATCTCTTGGATTGTCATTGGCGGCTTCTTCGGCGAAGTAAGTTAGCTTCACATTTATCACATAACTTTGCTTTTTATTGGATTGATTTTGGTGGATAGGTTATTTTAGCTTCTTCGGGGAGAGTGAGCTTTGTGAGATTCTTACATCTATGGGGGAACTAGGGTAGCTTAGGAATAAGGTTGAATGTATTAGTTAAATTATATTTGCATGCTACTTTCCTCTTATATATTTTCTAATTTTTTGAAGGACTAGTAAAGGTTTAAGTGTGGGGTAAATTATCTGCACCTTAAAGCACATGTTAACTAATGCATTTGACAAATTTATTATTATGTTTTGGTTGGTTGATTGCTAGTTTTATTTATATTTACATTACAAAGGTTTAAGATGAGTGTTTTTTGTTTTCTTATCTAAATTATGAGTTTTGTAGACTAAATTGGATCTAATGAACGCTATGTCCTCATGAGTGCCTAGATATTTTTTTATGAGCACATTAGTAGGTTTCTCGTGAGCACTTCAGCGTAGTTTGTAGAAGACCATCCACGAGGGTGGTAGTATATAGTAGAAGGCCATTCACAGAGATAGTAAAAAACTAAAGGCCATGAGTCAAAATGTGGTAGAAGATAGAAGGGTCGATGAAGGAAGACATGGAATCAAATGAATCAAGATATGAAAATAATACAGAGTTCAGGGAATGATCCAAGAAGAATCAGCATATGAAAGTGGCAGCTTTTGATTTTTTTCTCGAGCATTATAAAATCAACTACATGAACTCTCAAATTGTATCAAAGGTTTATCCGTAGATTTGTAAACAAGTTGAAGCAAAAAACCTAAGTTTTGGAAGAGTCAAAGCTAGCACAAACTGTGCTAGAGGGGCTCAGCATCACCTGCGCTAAAGGAACTCAGTATGAGATAGTGTAGCAGTACAGGACGTGTGCTTTTGCACGGCCCTTGCGCCAAAATATTTAAGATCTAGACCTCCATCCCCCGTGTCACGATGTTTTGCACGCATGCAACATTAGTTTGCCCTGAAATAGACTCCTAGCAGGTGGACTGCAAGGATATAGACAACCCACTGTATTGAAAAAAGGAAATCACACATCCGGCCGGTGGCTCGTGAGGATCCACATGGCCCGTGTCGATCCAAATGCTCAAGGAGGTCATCCCAGCTAGCAGCATGTGCTAAGCCATGCCAGCATGGGCATGCTAGAACATGGGTCATGCCAGAACAAGGCAGCACAGTCGTGCCAAACAACGCGGGTCGTGTCAGACCAAGCTAGCATGGCCGTACTACACAATATGGGCCAGGCCAGACCTAGGTAACACAGGTCGTGTCCTATTGCACAGCCTGTGCCAATATTGGTTGCTAGTTTTTTAGTAGTGAGAACCTTAGGGTTTCATCCAAACTTGGGTGTTTAGAGTCCCATTTATCTTCATCTATATAATGAACCTTCAGTCTCCAAGGGTTTAATAAGTAGGCATAATGTAGACTCTTAATTTTTTGTAGGTAGAAAGAATATGAGAATTCTCTCTCTCTAGGGTTATTCTTCCATTTTCTTTATTTTGAGTTTCTTAGATCCATGTCTTTCATTTTATTTCTATTCTCCTAAGAAAGTAGGTAGAGAGAGAAAGGAATTATTTATTTTTAAAATTTCTTTTATTCTTGTTTTGCCCAAGGGCCTTGATACAATGAAATATTTAGGTTTAATGCTTAGTGAGTAATGATTTAGCCTGGGGTTTGTAAATTTTTTCTTTACTTGGTATTTGTTTTGGGAGATTTTATAGATCTTCATTTCCTATTTTGCTTATGATTATTATGTTAGTTTGCTTTTATATTCTTGTCAATTGCACGAATGTTACACTAATACTCGCACACAATGTAGTCTACTTTCACGTTGGTAGACTTATTGATATCCCCTGGGAAAGAAAACCTTATATGTAATAGGGGTATCGGGATCCAGGACCATATAGGTGTGTGCATGTGGGTTGCTGAGTTACCATTATGATGATCGCACACTAGTCTTAGCTGGAAACCTGGCACGATGGGTTGCAGATAGAGATAGCGTTAGTAGCAAACTAGGGTTAGCACATTTCGCTACCTTAGAGTCAATGATAAGGTGCATATTTCCCTTTGCCTGTGTAGGCCTAGGGGGAAACATTAGTAGTTGAGTGCCCGAGGCATAATAACACAGGGGAGAATTACACCCACACAATGTGCCAAACCATTGTTGTACTTCTCTACAGAGGTGGTGTCGATGGAAGAAGCATGAATTCTTATGTGACAGATAAGGGGTAGTGTTAACCATCGCCTACACGTGTCATAAGCATTAGGATAGGTTCATATGTCTTGAATGTGATCGAATCTAGGATCAAAACATATTACCAGTCAAGTTACCCAAATATTCCCCAAGTGTTAGTGATATATAGTTTTACTCTCTTGTGCTCTTCAATGCTTGAAGTGGTTAAATAAAATCCCCTCAAAACTTTTTTGTAACATTAGTTATTCCCGACAAGTAATTGGATTGACGACCCGATTGCGATTGTTGACCCGCCCTCTGTGGAATCGCTACTAAACAAAACACCTTTTTCATGGGGGATGCACTCATAGATACGAGAAATGAGCATTTCAAAGATAAGAATTTATAATTTTGCTCCCGTTCTGATGAGACATCAAATGCATGTATTTTCCGAAGCATTTAACATCTGTTTTGTTGTCTTATTGTTGGAAGATTGCTAGATTTAGGTAGGTTTACATCATAAGGGGTTTAGATTACCGTTTTCGGTTTTCGTATCTAAATCTTTCATTTTGTAACCTAGTTTGAGTCTAATGGAGTTTTGGTCCTTACGAG
>JAULKK010006791.1:0-20265 GCA_032355705.1 Rubia peregrina
ACCTTAAGTGGTGACTTAAAAACAGGAAAGGTAACACAGTGCAAGAACCTTTTACCACGAGGAAAGGTAACACAGTGCAAGTACCTTAACCACTATAACTACTAGTATAGTATAGAAGGTCAAATACTTAACTCATTTTTACTATCACTTTACTGAAATAAAACCACACCAAACCGGTACATAAACAAGAGAGAGCAAGAGGCCGGCCGAGATGGAGCTGCACAGCACCCGATTATTCTTTGGTTCTAGAGCTAGCCCCTCTGGCATTATTATTATTATTTTATTAAACCACCCGAGAAGGTGAGGTATTTCAATTCATTGGCTCCCCAAACCACTACAATAGCTGATTAAATTGTACAATAGTATTGTTCGAATGATACAAGGAAAGAGGATGATAAGTGCATATTGAGAAGTTCAATGTTAGAAGATTTAAAATACTCAATATATCACTTATTGTAGCGTACATTAAGGAAATTTGAGAGATGGATCTTCCACAAATGAAGTCCCAAAATATGTGTGACCAATCATGCCAAAGGCAAAGCTGCAGTAACCAATCTTGAGTCCCACAATCGATGAACAAAGCTGGTAAGTATTGGAGAGTGAAAATTCTGCCACATTGATAGGTGACTGCTTTATAATTGTATCTTATATTTTGTTGACCAGTGATAGATCATGAGCAGCTTCATGTATTACTTGCAGCTCAAATTCCGAATCCTGCAAATTAAAAAGGACTCAATCAGTAGATTCCATTCCATGTTAATCATTTGAGTCAGTTCTAATTGACGGTATCACCATTCTATCAAGGATCAACAGTCCTCTAGTTTGTAAATCAAGCTCGGAGAATATGAACGATCAACAGTCCTCTGGCATTATTTGGTTCAAATAAGTTTTTTGTGGAATTTCTATGCACTGAAAACTCCTGAAAAAAGATGAAGTTGTCTCTCCTTCCTCGATTAATTATCTCTGCTTTGCTTACAACCTCCTCCCTTGTCTTAGGTTCCGAAACCATCACTACTGTTAGATTCATTAAACCACAAACAAAGAGAAAAAATCAAAAAAAATATGACCAAAACTCTTTTTACGGTCAAAATAAATGGAAGACTCTGCATAGGGACATTATATACGGAGCTGGGAGGCGCATCACACACTCACACACACAATCCAGCAACCCCGGCCAAGTAGCCACACACGATCAAAATTATTAGCACACATTAAAACAAGATGCAGCTTGCAGATAACCAGCCTACTTCTGTGTACTAGATTTCAAAGACTAGATTTCAATGACTTTTCTACTTATCAAAGACGAGATTTCAGTTCAAATGCAAACAAAAACCTTAATGCAAACTGCAACCAAATTCGAGCTTACTGGAACCATCAAAGGAGTAACATGAAACTGTAACAATAGTTTTAACCTGTGAGCTGCTTGCTTAGTTCCACTGCCAATGAAAATGAAATTTTAGTTAGGTTTGAATTGAAGCAATTATTAAGAGGCTATTCAATTTGGGCAAAACTCATAGCAGTGAAATATGTTGCCTAATTTAAAATGCATCATTTGGTCACTTAAAACTATAAATTGTTCAATTAGGAATAAAGTTACACAAAACATTACAAATTTTGCAACAGAAAATCAACAATGACCAGACCACAATGCAACATGACTTCAAGATCAATATGAAACAACAACAGGAAAGTTTCGGCTTTGTTACTGATGTACATACCACCAAGTCATGCAAGGCAACTGAATGTTGCGTGCAATTGTGAATTCAAGTAGCTATTATTCACACTGTTAGACTTGAAAAATATTGACCAAACCTGGTAATGATAACTTTGGATGTGAAATGCCTCGAGAAGAAAGAAAGAAGAACTGCTTCTTGATTCGCTTCACGCATTTGTCGTAATCTAGCCATCCTGCAAAACAGAGGAACAATATACTATTTTCGGTAGGTCAGAATACAATATACTCTTATCGGTAGTTCAGAATATATGGCTTTTAATTTAATTTTTTCGTTTTGGTATAGCAAAGTGAATCATTAGCAAGTGAATTCATTTTCCGACCAGTTAGTACACAAGGGGTTAGTCGGAACCCTAGCGTTCAGAAGAAGTCTAGAATTAAGTATGAATACATGTATGGCTTAAACTTCAAAAGCTGCTGGTCACTTCGTTAGTGGGTCTCCTCTAATCTTATTGATTCCGGTCAGATCAATCTCTTCTTCCACCAACAACGGCCACCGACCATGAACAGAGTCGATCCTACTCCACCACTGCCAACTACGGCCATCGATCCAGCAATGACCGCGTTCAATACAAAATCAACCTTCTCACACTTCCAAATCCCTAACAGCGACGGTGAACGGACTGGTTCACGTGAAGCGAAGTGGTGCAGGGGAATGGGGAAGAAGGACATCGGAGGAGATGAGGAAAAGGGTTTCGAGAATTGTGCGAAGGAACAATTTCAAAGATTTGAAAATTCTGCATTCCTTAGGCAAGTTGAATACACTCGCGGAAAGTCAAGCGAGCGAACAACCAACCGGGTGAGAACACGTGGGGGGGTAGACCACACTCGGGGTAGTTTTATTAGTGTCCGGGTAAAATAAAGGATAGCTGAAGAATTAAATATTTACAAGAAATCCCTGGTAGAATAACCCAAAAAGCAGCCCAAGGAAAATTGCAATCAGCACCCTGGACAACCAACGACGAAAACTTGGAAAATGTCTTGCTTTATAAGACACCATAAGATGAATGTTTTTTGAGCCAAGTGCACATATAACCCTATATAATTGATGAAAGTGCATATATAACCTTCATGTTTTTGAAAGTGCAAATATAACCTTACATAATGAGATAAAGTGCAAATATAACCTTTTCAGGCATTTGGACGCCGGATTTTGAAGAAAAGTCCAATTTACCCCTGCCGGTTTTTGTTAAAATATAACTGAAAATAAATTAAAATTTTGTTACTCCCCGTCTCTGTTCATTTACTCTTGCCCGACGAATCGACCGACGAATTGGCCGAGCTCTGCATCCCCGACGAAGCGGCGGAGCTCGAGGGCGAAAACCCTAGTCGAAGCGGCGACGACGCGGCGCTGTGCTACTCGCCGGCGAAGCGAAGGGTTTCGACGGTGTGGTCGGATTTTCTTGGGTAGGGTTTCGATGGAATCCCGTCGGATTTTCTTGGGTAGGGTTTCGATGGAATCGGTGGCTGAGCCCGATTCTTAGCTGTTTTTGTTCAGTAGTGAGCGCGACTCTGTTCAGCGGCGACGTTCGGTGGCGCCGGGCGTGAGGGGTGGAGGAGTTCGGTGGCCCCGGCGTGAGGGGTGACGGTGGTGGTGGCGGCGTTCGGTGGCGTGAGGGCTCGGAGCTCGAATCGCCGATTCGTTGGGACTCGGGTGACGGAGCTTGGAGTTCGGTGGCGCCGGCGTGTGAGGGGTGACGGTGGTGGCGGCGGCGTTTGGTGGCGTGAGGTCTCGGAGCTCGAATCGCCGATTCATTTGGAATCGGGTGGCGGTGCTCTAATTCGTTAGGGCTCGCTTCCAGAATCGGCGAAGCTCGGAGCTTCCGCTTCGTCGGTGACGGGCCTGCGTTTTGTTCGGTGAATTTGGGCGTGAGGGGTGGCGGGGTGGTGGCGCTGGGCGTGTGAGGGGTGGCGGGATTAATTTTATTCAATTAATTGAATTTCCGGTGGTGGCGGGATGAATGGAATTTCCGGTGGTGGAATTTTAATTTTCGGAAATGGAATTTAATTTAATTTTTGGAAATGGAATTTTATTTTATTTTATTTTCTGGGATTAATTTTATAAAAATTATGAGGGTAATATGGTATTTTCAAGTTGGTCAACTGCCGGAAAAACTCAGTCAACGCCGGAAAGGTTATATCTGCACTTTCATTCAATAGTCAGGGTTATATTTGGACTAAAAATTTATTGAGGGTTATATCTGTACATACTCCATTATATAGGGTTATATTTGTATAATTCCCAAAAAAAAATTCCTTGGGTTCATACCCGTTATGGGTTTATAAAACATTTGATCCCTTCTGGAATTTCGTCTCACTACCAAAAACATCTTTTACCTCGCTTTTACAGGGGTTTTTACCTCGATTTTTAATCCAAAAAAATGAGGTAAATGTAGCTAGAGTAAAAAGTGTATTTTTTACCTTGGTTTGTAACTGAGATAAAAAAAATATTTTTACCTCATTTTTTTAGAAAATAACTGAGATAAAAAATTAACTTACCGACAACAATGAGATGTCGCACCAAACCAAAACCGCAGTAAAAGATTAGAACGACAATCGTGCTATGCCGCTCGTTCCAAATGTGAATTTTTTATAATAAAAAAACTACTGAAAGCAGAATCTATGTCGATTCTACTTTCGGTAGTTCAAAAATCAATTGAAGTTTTTCTGGCAAGAATGCCCAACACTTTTCTAGCTAAATCATTTTAACAAAATCAAATTTACAGTAGGTAAATCGGATTTACAACATACACCAAATCTGATTTACAAAAACACACCTAATAAAATTTTTAAAAATACACCCAAATACACCAAATCTGAGCACCTGTTCATTGGGTTGGTGGCGCATATGGTGGCACGGTGGAAATGTCTGACTAGTTGCACGGCGGAGCAGACGGATGCTGACGGGGAGAGCGAGTTGTGGAAACCCTGGCAGCGAGGCGAGGCAAGACGCTCACTGGTGGTGTTTGGAGGTGGTGCGAGCATTGCTGGAGGGGCGAGTGCTTCTGGAGGCGCTGCTCAGTGGTGGCGAGGCACACCTGGTGGTGGCGAAGGGCGTCCAGTTGCAGTGAAGGGCACCCGGTGGCGGCGTCCTCCTCAGGGCTCTCGGTTGTGGTGGCACTAGGTTAAGGAATATGAGTGTGTCGGCTTATAATAAAGGAGATGAAAATATTAAGAACATCCACAATGGTAGTGGACTTAAGGAGCACTTCTTAAGTGCTACATCATGAATTTTGATAAAAACTAGGTAAGAATAAATTATCAACAATGACAGTGGACTTTAAGGAGCACTTCTTAAACACTTCTTTTAACTTTAAATTATAATTAATTAAAAATATTAAAAAATCCATATTAAATTGTATTCATTGATTGGTTGTATTTGCACAAAGAAAAAGGTACTACTCCTTAACTAAGGAGCAACTTCTTATTAAGAAGTGGTCCTTAAAACTCCACAATGGTACTCCTTAAATAAGGAGCACTCCTTATTAATAAAAATGAATTTAAGGAGCTACCATTGTGGATGGTCTAAGGCATCTATAACAGTTTGGGATTTGTTTCTTATATATGAAATGTTTAAGTCATTTGGGCTTATGAGTTTGAGTTGGGCTGAAATAATTTCCACCACAATAGATTCATAACTTTTTTAAAGATATGTCAATATTAAAATTATAAATATCATATTTGTATTTCTATTTTGAATTAAAATAAATTTTATATTGTTAGCATGTTACGCAGTGTTAGAGAGTCAAGTAAGGAATGGTCGTTGATTAGTTAAAGTCATACCTTATTATTATATTATATACTCCCTCCGTCCCATCTCAAAATTTTACTTTCCATTTTGGACTATCCCAACTCAAATTGCAATTTCTGAAATTTGCCAAAAATGACCTAGTTGACTTGATCCAAAATTTTGTTTTTGCCCTTTAAGTTGGCTGAAATTTCAATGGGCCTGGGCTTTAATTAGGGTTTAAAGAAAAATTTAGGCTTCTCTCCATTTCCCCAGAATCATCCGCCCCATTCGTTTCCCACACACACACACACACACACACACACTCTCTCTCTCTCTCTCTCTCTCGTCCACTCTCTCGTCCACTCTCTCTTTTTCTCTTCCTCTCTCTCTCTTTCGAAATTATTTTCATAACTATAATCCTCTCAATCTTCTCTTATCTTTGCTCTATTTTTGCCGCTTCTTGTTGTTTTCGAACAGGCTTCGAATGGAGTACTTATTCTTGACTTTGAATCGGTAAGTTGATTGCATTTTCTTTTAAATCACCTTGTTCATTCACGAATTTTGTCTTGATTTTCTGGGGATTTTTTTTGCATGTTTTGTGGGTTGAGTTTTATTTTTAATGGATGATTGGATTAGAGTTTTCTAGATCTGTTGGAATGAATGATGTTTTTGGTTCAAACTAGTTTATATCTTGAAGAATGTGTGATTTTGGGTCGATTATGAAATGTGATGATGTTTTTTCTATGATTTGGTTAAGATTTTCAGATCCTGTTTTTGAGACTTTAGTGTTGTGGGTTTTCGTCTCGGGGCCTTGAATGAAGATTGACTTCGGATGCTTACAGAGCTTCATGTTTATGGGGTTCATTTTTTTTTTTACAGATCTTCATGTTTGTAGATTTTTATGGAGTAGATTGTGACAGGTCTTCATGTTCTTCATCCTGGGAATCTTGTTGAAGAAGACGAAGTTAAAGGCCATAAGACTAGAAGTGCAGATTTTTTAAAATTCATCTGCTATGAAATTGTATAATGCCTTTATTAAAAGCATTTAGTGACAAATTTGTAAATTTAAAGAGTTTAATTAGTGTGTAATTTTTGTAATTAACGTCACCGTTTTTAGCTTGTTGTTGTCCTTTCAGAAATTGCTTTTGTCAGGTTTCCCTGACATTTTCATTGTACAAAATAACCCTTTGTTTCTCTCTCTACAAATTGAGTTGGGACAGAGGGAGTATAGAAAGTGAAGGATTGACCGTTAAACAATCAAATATAAACGTTGGCTATTAGAATTCATAGGTAGATACTCAAGTAAGGATTGAATGTTAATTAGTTAACAGCGAACTTTTTCATTTTTGTTAATATGTAGAAAGTCAAATAAAGATTGATCGTTGATTAGTTAAGTTGTAATTATTTCCTTAGTATTTATGTATGGAATGTCGAGTACAGGTGGATTGGTAATTCGTCAAGGTCAAACCTTTTCCTTAGTGTTTATATATGGAAAGTCAAATAAGGGTTGACCGTTCATTAATTAAGGTCAAACCTTAGTTATTTGTGTTTATATATGGAAAGTTAAGTAAACATTGACCGTTGATTAGTTAAGTTCTATCCATTTCATTACTGTTTATGTATGAATGTAAATTAAGGGTTAATCATTGATTAGTCAAGGTCAAACTTTTTAATAGAGTTTATGTATGGAAATTGAAATAAGGGTTGACCGGTAATTAGTTATTACTAAACTTATGGTTAACCTTATTCACTATTAATTAGTTAAAGTAAAAAAATTTCATTATCGCTTATATATAGAAAGTCAAATGAGAGTTGACAATTAATTAGTTAAAGTCAAACATTTTCATTGGTGTTTATGTATGGAAAATCAAATAACGGTTGACCATTGATTTATAAAGGTCAAACATTAGTTATTAGTGTTTATTTATGTAAAGTGAAATAAGGGTCAATCGTTCATTAGTCGTGATCAAACCTTATCATTAGTGTTTATGTATGGAAAGTCAAATAAGATTTTACCATTAATTAGTTAAGATCAAACCTTATTTATTATTGTTTATGTATGAAAGATCAAGTAATGGTTGATCGTTGATGAGTTAAAATAAAACCATTTTATTTATGTTTATACAAGGAAAGTCAAATAAGGCATGATTGTTGATTAATTATTTTATATAATTATGAATAAGTAGTATATAAAAAATTGGTGGAAAAATAAATTTTATTTATTGATATATGACTTCGATCATATATTACTCGAACTATACATTTAATTTACTTCATTTGAAAATATAGATATAAAGTCATAGTTAAAAGTAATAAAATATTTTAGAAATTCAAAAGAAATGGAGTAGCATAAAAAATTTACAAAATTATATTTTAGTTTTGTTTAAAATTAAATTGTATTATTAATATATATATATATAAATACATATTCACTTATTTTAAATCGTGCATCGCACAGGTATTATCTAGTTATTCATATACTAATAAATAAAATAAATATTAACAATCAAATATAAAGGGTGAATGTGAATTTGCGAATGGATAAGTTTAATTTTTCATTTATAATATTGAATACTATTTTTACATTGCATATATATTATTTGAAAATGTGGAAGGGTTAAAATATTACTATTTTAGAAAATGGGCCTAAATAACATTTCTGCAAGAGTGACTTGCAACGTCGGTCACAAAAACAGCCGACGTCGATAAGCGACAAAGGCGTGCGACGTCGATCATTTCATGTCAGTGAGAGGGTTATGCGATGTCGGCCACAACAAGGATCGACGTCGGTAAGTGTGAAAGACATGTAACGCCAGTCATTTATGTATGCGAGAGTGGCGTGCGACGTCACTCACAAAAACATCTGACGTTGGTAAGCAAAAAAGGTGTGCGACGTTGGTCATTTTGTGTCTGCGAGAGGGATGTGCGACGTCGGTCACAATAACAAGCAATGTTGGTAAGTGAGAAATGCTTGTGATTCGGTCATTCGTATCTGTGAGAATGACGTTTGACGTCAGTCACAAAAATAACTGACACCGGTAAGCGAGAAATGCGTGCGACGTCGGTCACTTCAGACTTTTTACCTCATTTGTTTTTAAAACCGAAGTAAAAATGTACTTTTTACCTTCTTTTTTTTACCGAGGTAAAAAATATCATTTACTTCAAAAAAAAGAATCAAGGTAAAAGAACTTTGTACCTTGGTTATTTGCCCTAAGCTAAAAAACCAAGGTAAAAGGGGTTAAGTAATAGGTAATTTTTCTTGTAGTGTCACCTTTCAAAATGTTAAGATGTTCAAATACAAATACATATACTTCTAGCCCATAAGAGTGATACCTTTCCAAGCATAATACTTCCTCAAGTGGCCAATGTTTCAGGTTTGGGGGATTAGTCTATCATCCAAGGCTTCCAACCAGTAAGCTCTCTTCCCGATACTTCAACCACTTTGTAGGGGCCTTCTCATTCAGCATCAAGCTTCTTTTGTCCCTAGGATCTGCTTGTTTCATTCCATCTTAGTGCAAGGTCTCCTACTTTCAAGGACATGGGCTTGATCTTGCTGTTGTAGTGTTGCTCTATCCAAGACTTCTACGCTGCCTCTGTCAACGTTGATTTCTCTTTGAGCTCATCTAGTTTCCCCAAGTCCCTTATGATGACCTGATAATATTCTTCCTGATTCATCAGTTTGCTCACCATTCTGGTGGGTAGTGTGGCTTCTGGTGGGTTGATGGTCTCCTTCCTGAAGTACAACCTGTAGGGGGATTCTCTTGTGGGCATTCTCGGGGTAGTTTTTTATGACCACAATACATATACTAACTCTTTCTCCCACCCTGATTTTGCCTTCCCCAGCATTCTCTTGAATCCCCGAACTATTGTTCTGTTTGTTACCTCTATCTAGCCATTTTCCTTGGGATGAGCCACAGATGTGAACTGTTGCCTTATGTTTAGGCCTGCGCATCAGGACCGATAAAGCTCATTGGAAAAATTTTCTCGTTGTCCCTCACTATCACATGTGAGATTCTGAGTGTGCATAATATGCTTCTCCCGGCAAATTTTGTGATCTTCCTTCCCGTTATAGTTGCTACAGCTTTTGCTTCCACCCAATTGGTGAAATAGTCTATTTCCACCACCAAAAACCTCTTCCTCCCCGATGCTTTGGGGAATGGCCATGCGATGTCAATTTCCCACTTCGCAAAAGTTCATGGGGACCTAATGCTATTCATCCTCTCCATGGTATGTCTCTATATCCTAGAATTCTTTTGGAATCTGTGACATTCTCTAACAATTTTTTTGGCATCCGCCTTCAAGGTTGGCCAATAGTATCCTGCTAGCATTGCCTGCAGCGCAGCTATTTTTGGCCCCAAGTGCCTGCCATAACTCCTCTCATGTATTTCTCAGAGAATGGTATCTGCCAGCATGGGCTATGTGCATATAAGCCATGATTTCGTGTGCCCACACCTGTACAACAAGTCATTCTTTATAGCGTATAGCAATGTTTTTCTCTTGACTGTTCTTGCCTCATTTTCATCTGCTGACAGCATTTGATGCTTCAAATAGTTCATGATGGATGTCATCCAGTTGGTCGTTACACTCTGGATCACCCTAGCCATCTCTGTGTTAGTCGATCTCCCGGTGAACTCTTCTATAAGAACCGATTTGCTTAGGTGCGCATATGCTGAAGACGCCAGTTTGCTCAACACATCTGCTTTTATTTTCTGTGATCTTGGGACTGTCATCATGTCAAACTCTTCAAATTGTGCTGCCAGACTCCTGACCCTATCACAATATTTCATCATCATTGATTCCTTGGCAGTATACTACCCATTATATTAATTAGCCATTAGTTTGGAGTCTCCATAACCCTATAGCTTCCTTGCTATTAACTTCTTAGATATCTCCATGCCTGCTATCAATGCTTCATATTCTGCCTTATTGTTTGAGGCTGGAAACTTGAATCACAGGGCATAGGTTGCTTCTACGCCTTCCGGGTAGGAGATCACAAGGTTCGCATGGACTCTTTCAACTCTGAATGCCCCGCCCACATACAATTTCCACACGTTTGGGCCTATTGTCCCATCTTGAATTGCGCTCTGTGTGTCGGTCTTTGCTGCTATTGTCCTTGCATCTGCTTCCTTTGGTATTTAACTTAGAAAATCTGTCACTAATTGCCATTATACCGCTTTTCACGAGGCGTACTCAACGGTGTGTTTTCCCAGCTCCATCACTCATTTTACCAGTCTTCCTGACGCTTATAGTCTAGTAAGAATCGTCTTCAATGACTGATTTATCAGCACTATCATAGGGTGTGCCTGGAACTATAGTCTCAGTCTTCTTGCCGCATGGACCAGGGCCAGTGCAAGCTTTTCCTAATTCACGCATCCCCGCTTGGGGCCCTGCAATGCCCGAATTACAAAGTATAGTGGTCGTTGTGTCTTGCTTTCCTCCTTGACAAAAGGTGCATTGATCGCCTCCTCGCTTGCTGCCACATACATGTACAAAGTCTCTTCTTGTTGTGGGCAGGTAAGGGCGGGAAGGTCTTTCAAATGAAACTTGAGTTCTCCAAATGCCTTTTCTTCTTGTTCTCCCCACTGTACAATCCCCTTCTTGTCTACACATCTCTTCAATGTCTTGAAGAAAGGTAGCACTATCTTTGCCTCCTTTGATATAAAGTGGTTTATAGATGCCAGCTTCTCGTTCAAGCTCAGAACCTCCTTGATTATACCTGGCGATTTCATCTCCAAAATTGCTTTCAATTTCTTAGGGTTTGCCTATAATCCTTCATTCGACACCATGTGCCCCAGGTTCTTCCCAACTCCCACTCCAAATTGATATTTGGCTGGGTTTAGCACCATCCCTGTCTTTCTGAACCGTGTCAAGAAATACAAGAAACAATACCTTGTACCTCGATTCTAAAGGACTTTTTACTGCGGTTTTAAGTACCTTAAAAACTAAGGTAAGCACTGGCATAGTAAAACGAATCTTTTACCTTCATTTTGGACCGATGTCGATAGGTTTTTTACCGACGTTGGTCCAAGCAAGAAGGCCAATGATGGAGACCATTGATGAGACTTTGTTCATGCTGACATCGGCATGTATTAAGACCGATGTAGGTCAAATCAAGAAGGCAGACAATGGGAGGGAAATTCTGCAACTCCGTGCATGCCTACATCGGTCTTAACAACTGCAATGTTGCAATCGCTTGTAACTTACATCATGCGCTATGGGGTAGTCATGTCGAGTGCATGCTTAAGTAGAATTCTAGCTAATATGACATCTTTTAATGGGTCGATGTCTCACAAAAAATACCAACATCAGTTAATGCACTGCCAGTAAGGTGTCGTCGCTATACTGGTGTGTACGACGTCACGGGTTAATCGTGGAGATGTCAATTCTCGTACAATATTATAATATTTAATATTTGATGATAGAAATAATCATTCGTCGCTAGCTGTTACGTGTTAATTAATATTCGATAACTTATGAAATGGTTAAACATCATACAACAATCAATTGTTGTTCAATTCACGCGGAAAGGAATGACATGTTAAAGCCCACAAAACTATCACATATATTACAAATATATGCTACAATATATTAAAATACTTGATATGAAATTGAAATATTAATTGTACTAAACCTCCATTGTCTACGTTGTACGGCTTTAACACTGTCAAGGCGACTAGTGAAATGAAAAGTACATCCATGTAAATGTCGAAAGTCCATCGATAACTGTCATTGTCCAATTATAATCAATCAAAGGGAAACAAAATTTATATTAGAATTGGGCAGTCTCCAAATGAAATACATATAATATAGTCATACGTAGACAACATTAATCTCAAATGGAAAAATAGCTGATCTACTTTGGTGTGACATCGTATACAAGTGTCATCGATGTCGCAAAGGCCAACATAAAGAGCGATGTCAGACATTCGTTGATATTTCAAGCATTTCCTAGACTTGTGTGATGTCAGTCTTTGTTTGGTACCATATCACAAGGGCTAATTAATTTTGATTGACGTCGCAATTCAAAGTGTGTTCTTACAAAAATGTAATAATTGTCCACAACCAGGCCTAATATAAGCCTTTTTCTTACTCCTTACAAACATGGCATTATCTTGGCAACACAAACACTATGAACTATATAACATGTAACACAATCATCATACTTCATGAAAATATTCAATCTCTGTTCCATGAGAGGAAAAACATATACAATATCACTAATATTGCTAAATGACCAGGGAATGGATGGAAAACTACCTCAATTAATTTGAACCCGGAGATGCTCCATCCTCATATACTTGTTGATGTTTGAGAGGAACAATTATTTTGGGCACATTAATTGTTGTAATGGTGTTAATGAAAAGGATCATGTGGAGATGGGTTTGGAGGAAGTGTGTTAGAGATGTGAAAGGGATGTTGGTGCTAAATAATAATGAGATGAAATAGGGTTGGGGGAGAATTTTAGATCAAATATTTTGTTCCCGCTGGATTCTTAGGGTTGACCGATGTCGGTTGTGGGTTCATTTTAATCGATACTCTTGCGACGTTGCACACATGAGCCATAGTCTAATTTCTGAAAAGTGTCGTAAAATACTCTGTGTTAAGATCTCGGGCCTTCAGTTAACCCGTTGATGCACGAATCAAAACAACATTGTCGTGGCAATGTGAATTTAAAATGGGTATCTCCAATTTTGCATTTTGACTTCTCCCACTTCATCGTAAGGGAATTAATGGGATACTAATAAAAATAAGGAACGATTACCTCAGATCACGTCCCTCTTAGACAGTATGCATAATATCCATATCAAACATGTGTCCTAAAGTTTGGGTGCAGAGTTCTGAAGCATAGGAACATTCAAGGAAGTTTGGGCCATAGTGTAATTTTTTGAAAACTGTCGTCAAATACTGTCTGTGAATAATTCGGGCCCTTTCCATTGACCCATTGCTTCCCAAATTGGAATGACATGGTGGGAACAATGTGAATTAGATAAGGGTATCTCCAATTTTGCATTTCAACTTCTCCCACTTTCTTAGATGGGCCTAAGTGCAAACTAAAAAGTTCACAGGTTGTGCTAAAATTGATTTCGATCAAACCAGCCACTAGTAAAGTTCATGGACATTTATAAATTTCAATTAGTAGTTTCTTATATATATATATATTAACCATTATGAAAGTAAATTATAGTTTTTTTGGTCGAACGCATGATCATTTCTTATGCTACCAAGCTAAAATTGTTAGGCCCACATCCGGGTTAACCGACGTCGGTCACATTTTGGTTATGCATCGGTAAGGAAGAATGACGTGCGACATCACACATGCCAAGATGGAATTCACAAGGTTCAAAATGACTATATACATGGAGCCCACCTCAGAAATCTGTTCAACCTATCTTCTCAAAGGTAATCGCACCCATCTCGGTTAACCTATCCGTTTAACCGATAGGTTAGCGACATTGGTTTCCAGCATATATGCTTGCTTTATGATTTTAAATGCAAACTCATTTATCTGTTGCTCACCATGTTCTATCTACATGACTATGAGCGACGTCGTACAAACATGTCGGCCATACCACTATATTGGACCGACATGTATGTGCGACGCCTGGTCTACTTAAATGATTGATTGAACCAATTTTTATCCATATAAATTTCATCCAAGTGATATGAATTTCAGGAATCCTAGCAGACAATGAAGGTTCCACTAGTTGTTCCCCAATAGAGGTGAGCGATTTTTCATTTAGTTTGCCACCTTCCTTTTATTTGATTACTTATATTCTTATTTAATTAGTCATAATATCATTGACCAATATAGATATTTAGCGATTCGAAGGAAGAGCGCGCACGAAATTCATTCGGCGATACCATTCCACATTTCGTTTGTACATTGATACAAACAGGCTTCAATCAAGTTTCAATATTGGTAAGTCCCAACTCGTTACACATGTATTTTAGTCTCATTTAACATTTTCTTTAGATTACTTTCATATATACTAACTGTGGTTTTCTGTTTATAATTTAGTACGTCCCAAGGCAAATCATTTCACTCCTACCAAAAGAAAATACACCTGTTGTATTGAGGTGCGGTGGAAGAGAGTGACACGTGCACTATTCGGGGAATAGGAGGCTCAAGACCCTATCCCCAAATGGTTTTGGCAAGTTTCTTGATGCCCACAAACTGAGGATTGGGCACACGCTCTACTTTGAGCTGTTAGATGGTTCTGGGCCTATAGTGTTCAATGTCATCATTGTTGGGTCCCGATTTTAATTTTGCTGCTTCCAATTTGGAAAAAACAAATTTATTTGAATTTGGAACATTTGGAACATTTGTTTAATTAAGACTATTTGTTGAATGTTATGTTACTTTTATTTAATGTTTAATCTACGGTTCTAAGATTTTATGCACTAATAAATACGTTATTTACATATCTATTGGTTGTCTCAATTTTTTAACTCTGCTATAGGAAACTAAGTTTTAATATTACGATCATACACAAATCTAAAAAAGACTTGTGTAATAAAAAAAATTGTTTCAATCATTCTCAAAACAAGCAAAAAAAATTGACTACATTTTTTAAATAAATTCGAACTGTTGACCGACTTTTCCCTAGGCGGAGGACAATTGTACACGACAAGAAACTCCAATCATTATCTCAGGGTAGTTTATACCATTTTACATCGGAAGTGGGACCAAGGAAATAAATAAGTGGAATTGTTTCTCTTTCATGTAAAATACTGAGGGTTTTACTATTGAAGCTTAAAATCCAATTACAACAATCTTTATTCAAAAATTCTGCTAATTGTCTTGTTGCATTAACCAAAAAAAATTAAATGTTATTGCAGTCAGCCAAAACTTTGGCTGCTTGAATTCTCCCACTTTCTTGGAGGGATCTAACTGCAAAAAGAAAATAGTTGACCAGTTCCGTCAAAATTGATTCGGATTAAAACAGACGTTAATAAAGTTCATGACATTTATACCAACTAATATGTAGTTTGTAATGTACTATTTAGGAGTTTGAAAGTGAATTTTATTTGTTTTGGTCTTTCACGGGCTCATTTGTTATGCTAGTGGGCTGCAATTGTCTGGCCCACATACATGTGCGACGTCGGTGGTAACATGTCGACTGAACCGATGTAACTATGATATCGCTCTGTACGGGTGGACATCACAAGGGTCCAAAACGACATTGTTCCAAAATATCTATATATGGGTTCAATACACTCCCTTATTTATACACACCAAATCCTAACCATCCATCTAATATAATCTCACTCATTCATTAAATCAATATATAGGGGAGGGTTCGCATCAGAACACTAATATATGTGAGAACAACCACTTATGTGAGAATTAATCCAGACCATTCAACCATTAATCTGATGGCTTCAATTTACTCACGTGTCACTGATATATAAAAAAAGATGTTAAAACAATTGATCATGTGTTACGGGTTATAAGAATATAATCAGATCAACTCTCTATTTTTAGAAGGAAAGAAAACTCTTTCCACACGGCCTCAACCATTTCTATTTTCTTCTTCTCTGGCCACCACCGCCCTCACATCTCCTCTTCAGCCTTCTACTCTAATCTTTTTCCATGGACTGCGGCGGAAGATTGCGTCGAGCCTGCCAATTGCGTTGATTTCAATTGCGTTGAGTTACGATGGTAGATTCTACCACTAGACATCATACGAGAAGGGCATCGTGCAAGGCGCCATTGATTTCCAATAGGTATATCATCGGTGGTGTCTAGACGAGTAACGACATCTAAGGTACATCGTCGATAAAGACTCCAGTGATTGAATGGAAGAAACCCAATTCCTCTCTGCCAACCGTGCTTAATAACAGATTCCTAAAGGCCACAATGATTGAATTGGCCCCGGTCATTAATAGCTTGATGACAGATTCCTCACCTTCAATTACAACTATGCTTAATTAATTTTAGTTTCTTCGACATTTATCATACAAATTTCTGTATATTCAGTGAATGCAATTTGCAATTATGGGAATAATGAGGAACAAGGATGTGCTTGGTGTTATGGAGCTAGAGTGGTTCGGTGAAGCTGCATTTTTCACAAAACTTGGAGTGACGGCTCATATCCCATTGCCTATAGGTTTTTGTAGGTGGTTTAAAAATATTTATGTGCTTCAAGTATAGTGTATGGGTGCTTCAACTATAGTTTATGGGTGCTTCAACTATAGTTGTAGGTGCTTCAAGTGTAGATTGAACGTGCTTTATGCTATAGTATGTAGGTGCTTCAAGTGTAGATTGAAGGTGTTTTACATTATAAATTGTGCGTGCTTCAAATACAGATTAAAGGTGTTGTATTTATAATTTGTATGTGCTTCACTCATCAATTGTAGGTGCTTCAAGTTTTACTTGTAAGTGCTTCAATAAAAAGTTAGAAAGTATACTTAGAGGTGTTTAAGTACTAACCACAATATGCAAAACTTGTAACATATTAGTAACTAAGAAGATATGTTTAAAAAAGGCTTGATTTTACTTCCCTGGTGTTCACTCATAGTTGTAGGTGGTTCAAGCATAGATTGAAGGTGTTTTATGCTATAGTTGTAGGTGCTTCAAGTGTAGATTGAAGGTGTTTTGTATTATAGTTTTTAGGTGCTTCAAATATAGATTGAAGGTGCTTTATGTTATATTTTGTATGGGCTTCACTTATCAATTGTATGTGCTTCAAGTTTTACTTGTATGTGCTTTAATAAAAAGTTTGAAAAAGTATTCTTAGTGTTTAAGCACCAACCACAATATTCCAAACATGTAACGTATTAGTAGCTAAGAACATATATTTGAAAAGGTTTGCTTTTGCTTCCTCGGTGTTCACTTATAGTTGTAGGTGCTTCAAGTGTAGATTGAAGGTGCTTTATGCTATAGTTTGTAGGTGCTTAAAGTGTAGATTAAAGGTGCTTTTATATTATGATTGTGAGTGTTTCAAATATAGATTGAAGGTTCTTTATGTTATAATTTGTATGTGTTTCACTTATCAATTTTAGGTGTTTTAAGTTTTACTTGTAAGTGCTTCAATAACAACTAAGAAAAAGTATAAAGTAAAGTGCATTCATGCTCCCCAGTTTCTTGGTTAGTGCAAATATTCCCCTCAGTTTTTCAAAAGTGCATGTTTACCCCCAGTTCCTTGTTTGTACACACATACCCCTCATTTTTTTCAAATGCCGATCTCCAGCTATAAGGGTATATGTGCACTTTCAAAAAATTGGGAGGGTTATATGTGCACTAAACAAAAAACTCAAAAGTGAGGGCATGACTGTACTTTACTCAAAAGTATACTTAGAGGTGTTTAAGTACCAACCACAATATGCCAAACCCGTAACATATTAGTAGCTAAGAACAAATGTTTGAAAAGGCTTGCTTTTACTTCCCTGGTTTTTATCTCGTGCTTCATTGCCCAACCCGTGTAAGCATTTGCCTAGCTTCAGATTAGGTAAACTAGACCATGATGCTAGAAGAGAAACGAGAGTTGTTCCATTAGGATTTATACCTTCAAATTGCATCAAAAATCACAAATGTAAAAGCACTTATGGCATTACCATTTAAAATGTATATTTGAAACACCTACCAATATAATTTATTCAAATTTAATGTATAATTGAAGAACCTACAGTAACATTTGAAATATCTTTGATGTATACTTGAACATATTACAAGTACAATTACTACAAGTACAATTCAAAGCACCCACAAGTATACATTAAAGCACCGACAACTTATACTCGAAGCATCTACAAGTAAAACATTAAGCACCTATATGTAATACTTTAAGTCCCTTCGAACTATACTTGTAGTACTTTCAATGTATACTTGAAGTAAACTCTTACAAGTAAAACAAGTTCCTTCGATTCATGCTGAAGCACCTATAAGTACAAACCAAAGCACAAACAAGAATAATTTCAAGCACTAAAAATATAATTTGAGCATGTACACCTTTAGTGTATAGTTGAAACACTTTCAAGCAAAACATTAAAGGACTTTCAATGTATACTTGAAGCACGTACAAGTATAATTCAAAGCACCTACAATCAATACTTCAAAACCGGAAGCTTCTATGAATGAATGGTGAAAATGGTGCTATAATTGGATAGACCAACCAACTATCTAAAAAGGACCCACGAGAATAACTTGAAGCACCAACAATAATAACTTGAAGCACCAACAAGCATAACTTGGTAAACCTACAAGTTAAACATGAATCACCTTCGAGTTATACATTGAAACACCAACAAACATGACTTGAAACACCTACCAACTTAATTTGGAGCACCGACAAAAATAATTTGAAGCACCTACAAGCTTAACTTGAACACCTCTCCGTTATAACTTGAAGCACTCCTCTGACTAAACCCAAAAATCCAACTCAAATAACATTATGCCTAACTCCAAATATCACTATACTTTAGTAGGCTTCAATTCCAAGCTGCTGGCAGGAATCCCAAAAACAAAGTCAGCACCAAAAAAATGAAACATAAAAGCTTATAGATTGCGGGCCATTGGGCCTGGAATCAATATGGCTTCTAAACCTCTTCCCCCAATTCTCCCCCTCCTTTTTCCCCCTTAACTGCACAAAATCAAACAGCGTTACAGCCCATATGAGTTAATGGATAAAACCTTTTTTTTACTCCCTCATTCCTTCACAAAAACTCCAGGGGATCATGCCTTAGCACCCCTTCATAATCATCATTTAAATAAACTACATAAGAGAATCCCAGATCATTATTCTTCATTTAGCCTCTGCAGATACAGCTTCTTGGCAGCAAACTCGTCGACGATCACATCCAGGAATTGGAACTTCTTCTTGGGCGGTTTGGAGGAAGGATCGTCCTCGAGTTTGAGCCGCAGAAAGTATATTCAACTTAAAAGGCAAATCAAGAAACTGGAGAATAAACAAAATGTGGCACAATTTGTAAGCGCACATTTCTATTTTTTTGTGGTTGATAGATGATTTACTCAAGTTTTTCACATATGTATACATCACTTCTTGCAACATGTCATCAATACAACGGAAGCAATCAGAAAAAAGAAGAAGGGACTTAGAACCCATTCTGAATTTACGACTCACCAAATCCAGCTAGGCTTCCATATCTTTGGACCATCTTTGTGATGCTCGTGGGCCGTAGCTCTGTCTTTGCCAACTCCTAACTAGAGGAAATGACCATACAACTGATATTCAGTCCAAAACTTATCATCTCCGAGACACTTGATAAGTTGAGTTCATGTCAGAAGTATAGATGTAATGAAACAGACCTTAGACATCGACAATTTACCATTACCGAATTGAGAGTCGACTTATTCAAAGGTTCTTGAACTCACCTGAATTGTACGCTCTCTTGGTCACGTGGTGTGCCAAGTTAGCTCCATCACTTCTCCGGCGAGAAAACACTACGCCAGGTCAGCATTCTCCGACAAGAAGATCTTATTGTGGTCATCGTCCAGAAGTTTATGAACGTCGAATCTGTCAATTGATCTATATATTGATACTCGGGAGCTAATCTACGATTGACGAACACAACAATGACACCAATCTCGCATGTGAACTGGAGGAAAATTTCATCGTGCGATCCGATGTTGGCACTCAAGGGGGCTAAACCCACCACCGTGAAAGAAGATAATGAAAATAAGAGAAGAGGACCTTGTCATTGGATTGAAGAAATGGAACCAGAGGTAGCGACTTACGAGCATGGTCCACGATGAAGTATTACGAGTAGTGGTGTCAATTCGTGTAATCGTGTCGGGTTCGTGTCGGGTTGGAAACGGTTCGTGTTACTGTTGTGTCGGGTT
>JAULKK010006792.1:0-10374 GCA_032355705.1 Rubia peregrina
AGGGATTTTCAACTATCAACTACAAGCATGCAACCAACGATGATAAAAACTATAAAAACTAGCACTTGGGGGTATTTGTGTAACATGAACGATAAATGGCTCTTATCCTCGATTCATTCACATATAAAAATATAAACCTATCTTATGCCTACGTTACATAGAGTGGAGATAGCCAGATATTTCCCTTGTCTATCACACAAGGTACTACCACTCATACATGTTTATCTCACTGTGTCTATAATTAGGGATGCGCGATAATCCTGTGACTCCGCAAACCATCCCCGTCATCTTACTCTCAATGCTAACGGGTCCCCACTTAGAGGAACAAAGCCCCCATAAAAGGGAAATGTCTCGCGTAGGTTGCAGCCGTTAGATTATGAAAGTAAGAGCATTACATCTCGGACACTCCACTATGGATCCCAATCCCTAGGCCTAGAGAGGCAAAGGAAATTGACACCTTGTGATGACTCTAGAATTGGCATAACATTGTGATTTCTCCAAGTCGGCACAACCCTAGTTGCTACAAACAATCTGCTAATCTATTGAGGGTAAGCCAAGGGTTTTCTCTCATTGGGATTTGTTGAATCGACCTCCCAACATGCGATTAACTCTGCCACGACCATCCAATTAGAATTATGGTTTAACAAATGCAAATATATTCTCATCAAGGTAACATGAATGCACTCATCTCACCGATGTTCTTGAACCTACTCCATAATTCTAACACTCCCAAGATAGCAATAAAATCTAGAATTATATTACACTACCATATATACATGGATGCATCACAATAGTGGCATAGCATAAATCTCCAAATATGGTAAAGCACAAATCAAGCACAAATATTCATAGGAATTAAGATAAGAGAATCTAAACCTCAAAAAGCCAAAAATCAATTCATGAATACAAATACAACCCCAAGTTTAATAAACTACTCCCTAGATATTAAATCCAAATATTTCATTGGATTCAATACCATTTAGGCTAAAAGGAAAATAAAAAATGAAAAGAAAGAAATCTAGAGAGAAGAGAGGGTGTTTTTTCTCTAGGCTGCTCTTGAAAATAAAATGTGAACATAAGGTTAAACCCTATTTTCCTTGACCTATATATATAGTAGTAGTGTATTAGGTATAAACATAGGCCCAAAATAGGTCAAAACCTAGCAGTCGCAATTGGCACGGTGTGTGGCACGTGGCACAGCCCGTGTCGACTCGTACGGTCTCAACACGTTGGACCTGGCATGGGCTGTTGGCCTCGTGCCATCGTGGGATGATGGCTTTAGCATGAGCCATTTCACCATGTGTTAATGCGGTCTGTGTCAATCGGTGTGGGCTGTTGGCTGGACCTATATTTTTTATCTTCTGATGCACACCCATTGTCATTTTGCACGGCCCGCCACCCATATCTTCCTTTTGCTAAGTTTCTTGGCATGGGCCGCTCTATTATTTGCACCCAATCGAATAGTCTTGGTATTTATATTTTGAAACAATGCGGGCTATGTAAAATGAAATATACCGCTCCCATACTTAGCTGTTTTTTTGGAGTGAAAATGTGCCATGAAACACACGGCCAGCTGGCACGAGCACGGTCTGTGCTCGAAATTGGCACAACTTGTGTTGCTTGGAATGGGCCGTACTGAAACAATTCGACATGGGTCGTGTTGCATGGACAGTCGTGCTATGATTGTCTTCGTGCTGGCCTTATGGGCTCGTGCCGACCCCGGCTGGTTCGGTTGGTTGACTTGTTTGCTCAGCTACGAATGAATCGTTGGTCCGATTTGAGAGTTCTTATAGTCGATCTTATATTACTTGAGAATATAAATCCAATGGTGTCACCCTCAAGGGCTGATTATTCATGAATATTTCCCAGAATTTTGTGCAACTCCCGGACAAAAATTTCTCCATTTTGGACTTGGCCTTTGTGAGCTCCAAATCTGCCTTTCTTGGTCCCAATCCATCTACCACCACATTTAAGTGTCTGTGGCTTTAAATATACTACCATCATTGCGAATGGCCTTCGATTTCTTCTACCATCCTTGCAAATGACCTTCAAATATCTACTACCACCCTCGTGGGTAGCCTTCTACAAAAGATAATGAAAGAGTACTCACGAGCAACCTACTAATGAGATCAAAGAGGAAAATATAGGTGCTCGTGAATAAAAAGTGTCCATTAGTTCTAATTAAGTCTACAAAACTCAGGATTTAGACAAGAAAACCAATAATTGTCGTCTAAACCCTTTATCGTGCAAACCTAACTAAAACTAGCAATTAACCAAATGAAATATGATAATAAATGTGTCAAATGCATCGGCTAACGCATGCTATATGGTGAACATCAATGTCTATACCAGAGAATTAAGCTTAGAGTGGGGTAAAAACATTGTGAAATTTAACATGTATGAGAGTGTAAATTGTCTTGATGACAAATCCCTGCCATTTGTGATTGATGTCCTTGATGATATTGTGCAAAATACTTTTAAGTTTTCTAGGAATGTAGCTTTAGAGAATGACCCCATTAATGATGTATGCTTTAGTTTTGTAAATGCTAGCTTGGTGGATAGTGTGAGGGAAGTTATCCCCAAATTAATACCCATATAGAGGTCGTTCCCAAGAACCTAGATGAACTAGTGATGCTCGAGACCAAGTTTTCAATAGAAGAACCACCTGTAGTCCAACTTAAGCCTTTACCTGAAAACTTGAAGTATGCTTTCTTAGGTGGGGGGGCATTTCTAGTGATTATTTCGAGTAGGCTCACTAGTGACCAAGAGGGTAGGTTGATTGAGGTGCTTAGGAAATTTAAGGGAGCCATAGGTCGGACCTTGAACGATATCAAAGGTATACATCCTTCAATTTTTATGCACCATATATTAATTAGAGGAGGGTACAAAGCCAGTACACCAACCTCAAAGGTGGTTAAACCTACTGATAATGGAAGTAGTTAAAGGTGAAGTCCTCAAGCTACTTAAGGCGGGGGTGATATATCATATCTCTGATAGTACTTGGGTGAGTCCCACTCAATTGGTGCTAAAAAGAGCGGGGTGACCATGGTAGAAAATAAGAATGGGGATTTGGTGTCCTCCCGTATTCAAAACGGTGGCGAGTTTGTATTGATTATTACCACTTAAACACGGTAACTCGCAAGGACCATTTCCCCTACCCTTCATTGACCAAACTTTTGAGAGGTTAGCCGACCATGCTTACTATTTCTTTCTCGATGGCTATTCGGTATATTTCCAAATAGCCATCGATCCTGAGGACCAACAAAAAAAACTACCTTTACATGCCCTTTCGGCACTTTTGGCTACAGGTGTATGCCCTTTGGTCTTTACAATGCTCTAGGTACCTTCTAGAGATATACAATTTGCACATTCTCGGAGTTTATTAAGCGGTTCGTTAAAGTCTTCCTGGATAATTTCACCATTCATGGTGACACCTTCGACTCTTGCCTACATTATATAACACTTGTGCAAGAAAGATGCATTGATACAAACATCGTGAAGGGAACTCCAGTAGAGAAGGGCATTGCTATAGGTAATGTAGTGTCAGACTAAGGTTTAGAAGTGGATAAGGATAAAGTTGACACCACCAAATCCTTACCTTAGCCCATTATTGTTAGAATTATTAGGTCATTCTTAGGGAACCCCGGGTTCTACTGGCATTTCATTAAGTATTTCTCTAAGATTTCCTCTCCCTTATGAAAATTGTTGCAAAAGGATGTTGAGTTCATTGTTAATTAGGAGGGTAGGAAAGCCTTTGATACTTTAAAAGAGATGCTTGTGACCGCTCCTATCATCCAACCCCCAAATTGGTCCATCTGCTTTGAAATAATGTGCGATGCAAATGACTATGCTATAGGGGTGGTATTAGGCTAAAGGATAAGGAAAGTGCTACATGTCATATACTATGCGTCTGTAACTCTTAATGATACACAACACAATTACTCCACCACGGAGAAAAAGTTATTGGTCATAGTATTTTCCCTCGAGAAATTTAGGCAATATTTGCTAGTACTAAGGTCAAAGTTTACACGGAGCATGCGGCACTTTGCCACTTGATGACTAAGAAGAAAGCGAAACCTAGGCTCATAAGGTAGACACTTCATTTGAGTGAATTTGACCTTGAGGTGAGAGATAAAAAGGGCAGTGAAAATGTGGTAGCCAACCATTTAAGTAGATTGACACCCCTTGAGATCATAGACCCCCACGAAGGGGAAGACTACGTTGGATCACATTTGGGAAGAATTTCTCGAAGAGCAATTGTTCGGGGTAACGACTAGCCAACCTTGGTATGCCGATATAGTGAACTATCTTTCCATGGGAGATTTTCTCCCCTCGTATGATCAAGCAAGAAAGGATAGGTGAACAAATGAGGTAAAAGAGTATTTTTGGGATGATCCTTGTGAAAGCATTGCACCGACCAAGAGATTTGGAGGTGTATTCCCGAAGAGGAAATAGTGCCTATCCTTAGACTATGCAATTTCTCCGACATTGGTAGACATCTTGGGTAGAAGAGAAGCGCTAAGAAAGTGGTGGAATGTGTCCTTTATTGGCCCAACATGTTAAAACATACCTGGGACTGCATCCTATCATGTGATCGGTGCCAAAAGATAGGCAATATATCTTTAAAAAATGAGATGCCCCAAGTTCTATCAATGGCGGTTGAGGTTTTTGATATGTGAGGGATGGACTTCATGGGACCTTTCCCCGATTCCTGTGGTCACACTTATATTCTATTGACGGTGGATTACATGTCTAAATGGATCGAAGCCAAGGCGACAAGGAAAAGTGATGAGGCAACAGTAGTTAGTTTCCTCAAGTCAAATATCTTCTCTCAGTTTGGCATTCCCCAAACCATAATTAGCGATAGAGGAACACATTTTTGCAACAAAGTCATGGAATCCTTTCTTTAAAGATACAGAGTGACCCATAGGACATCCACCGAGTACCACCCACAAACAAATGGATTGGGAAATCAAGGCCATCTTTGAGAAGATGGTAAACCCGTCTAGAAATGACTGGAGTGCCCTGTTGGATGATGTGCTTTGGGCCTACCGGACTGCATATAAAACCCCAATTGGTATGTTACCATTCCAGATCCTCTTTGGCAAAAGATGCAACCTCCTGATCAAAATCCATTTCAAAACACATTAGGCCGTAAAACTCATGAATATGAACTTGAGTGAAACCGGGAATAATAGGAAATTTCACTATATGAACTTGAAGAACTTAGGCACAACTCCTACGACACTTTGTTGATTCATAAGGAAAGGACGAAAACAAGGCATGATGACAAAATAGTGAAGAAGAACTTTGTGGTGGGACAAAAAGTTCTTGTCTTCCAATCTCGGCTATGTCTCTTTCTGGGTAAATTGCGATCAAGGTGGGTGGGTCTATATGAGTTGACCAAGGTTTATTCCGATAGAGCGATAAAGGTGAAAGATGAAAGAAATGACGTTAAGTGGCTAGTCAATGTGCAAATGGTGAAACCTTATTTTGAGTGGGGAAATTTGGGAGCGGCCAAGGAAGGAAATCCCCTCCTTGGTGAGCAAATCCATGCATGAACCATCCTAAGTCAAATAAGTTGTGAGGACGACAATAAATAAACAGTTTTTTGATTTTGGTTTTAGTAGATTTTGAAAACTATTTTTGTGATTTTGAAAAGTGCTTGGCTATTGGTAGTATTTTAGGGGTTTATAGTCAACCTATTTTCTTGTCTGGAGTAGTATTATGCTTGGTTTTTCATGTTAGGATGTAGGGATTTTTGCATTGAAGTGGAAGGAACAAGGCTTAGTATGGACAGTGATAGCTTAGTGCTAAGGCATTTAGTAAAGCACGGTCTGTTCCAAGGCAAACTGGCACTAGCCATACACACAGAATGATACGTGCATAAGAAGGATGCCAGAAGGTTTGCGGATGGCATTGAAAACTCTCCAGTGTATCCAACCCTCTTTGTTGCCTTGGTTATATTCATTGTGGACAATGCATGCACTAAGGGTGGGGGAGAAGTTGGAACACCTTCACATGGTGGCATCCCATTTGCTTTGTTCTTGCTAATCATCTCTTGTTATTGTTTTGGATGTTTCAATGACTATTTCCCCTTTCTTTTTCCCTCATTTAGTTTTGAAAACTTACTTTGCTATTTTGTTTTGAAAACTTCTGTTTTTGGTGTGAGGGCACCTTTTGTAGTTGTTGGGATGCTGGAAACTTTTTGTGTTATTTTTTTCTTTGATCATATTCATGTAGTATAAAACCCACCTTTGGAGAATTTTTTGCTACACAAAAAAAACAAAATTGAAAAAATATATAAAATATATACCCAACTAAGTCGAAAACCCGAAAGGGCAACTTAGGGAACAATGTGAAAGGCCCGGATAGGTTGAAAAACCTATGGAAAAGTGAGAGGCCATGGTGTGGATAAAGGTGAGAAGGGAGTTCAATGTAAGTGAAGCTAGGATGAAAAAACGAAAGAGCTCCTAGGTAAAATGAGAGAAACTGAGAGAAATTGGAAACTATGTTACGCATAACTTGGATTGTCTTTTGTAGCTTCTTCGGTAGAGTAAGTTTGTTTCACATTTATCATGTATACCTAGCCTTTTTCTTGGTATGATCAGTTGGATAGGTTACTTTAGCTTCTTTGGGGAGTGAGGTTTTTGAGAGTCTCACACCTTTAGGGGGGACTAGGTTAGCTAAGGAATAATGTTGAATGTATTGGTTAACTTCCTTTGCATGCTACTTTCCGCTTATATTTTTGCTCATTTTTGTTTATTCAAGGACGAGTAAATGTTTAAGTGTGGTGGGATTGATCTACATCGAAAAACATGCATTAACCAATGCATTTGATACATTTCTTATTTTGTTTTGGTTGGTTGATTGCTAGGTTTAGTCGTGTTTACATTACAAGGTGTTTAGATAGCCATGATTGGGTTTCTTGTCTAAATCCTTAGTATGGTAGACTTATTAGACCTAATGGATTTATGTCCTTACGAGCATATCTAGATCTTATTTTGTGAGGTTATTTGTTAGATTGCTCATAAGCACTTTGGCGTAGTTTGTAGAAGGCCATCCACAAGAGTGATATTAGATAGTAGAAGGCCATTTGCAATAATGGTAGTAGACAGAAGGCCACGAGTTAGAACGTGGTATTAGATGAAACCAAGCCTTGAGAAGAAAGGAGTAGAAGATTGACCAAGAAAGAACTGGCACAGCCGTAAAATACTACACGGTCCGCGCGAGAAAGCTCTGGCAAGAGCCATTTTTATTTAGCATAGCTCATACTAGCACAGTTCCTCGTGCAGTTAAGTATAGGCACAGTTCGTGCTAAACTACACGACTAGTGCAAAACCCAAGTTAAAATGTGAAGACCAGCCGTAATGATTTGCACAACTACACCATCAGTTTCAAAGCAATTGACTCCCAGCTGGTGTCCCGTAAGTTTATACACGGCTTGCGTCATTCAGTAGTGGAAATTAAAGCTTCCAGCCAATGAACCGTGATAAACTACATAGCCCGTTCCGTTCAACTCATCCGAAAGCGTCACCCAGCCAGTGACCCATAGAGAATGGTGCGAGAGTGCGCTCAGAATAGCCGAGACCGACGCCCAGTCGACAGCCTGTGCCAAATTACATGGGCCATTCTAGGTTGAGTAGCACGGTCCGTGTGCTATAGCACGGCCCGTGCTAGCAAGCTGCTAGGGTTTAAGTGCCCTTTTGGGCCTCTTTCAAGGCCCCAATTCCTACTATTATATACAGGAGCCTATGTATACTAGGGTTTAATTTTTAACCTAGTTTAATTTTATTCCTAATGTTTCCAAGAGTAAGTAGAGAGGGAAATAGACTAACCCTTCTTTCTTAGTTTTATTTTCTCTTTGCTTTGCCCAAGGGCATTGAATCCAATGAATTATTTGGGCTCAATTCTTAGGGAGTAGTGATTTAACTTGGGGATTTATATTTTTATTCATGACTTGGTAGTTATTGTGAGATTCTTAGATCTTCCCATCCTTTAATGCTTGTGATTATTGTTTACTTGTGCTTTAGATTCTTGTTAATTCCATGATTGATACACTATTTTGGCATACACCTTAGTTTACTTTCATGTTGGCTCATTTATTGGTATACCCTTGGAAAGTTCCACAAGACTAATAGAGGGAGTGAGGGTCTGTTGACGTATGAGTGTATGGATGTGGGTCTCGAGTCACCACTTTAATTACCGGACGCTAGTGAGTTAGAATGGAGCCTGATAGGTTATAGATAAAGATAGTCTAGTAGCAACAAGGGTTGGCGTATTTAGACTCTTGTCGTTGCAACCCTAGAGTCAAGCATAAGGTGCCAATCCCATTGCCTCTATAAGTCTAGGGAGAATAATTTATAGTGAAGTACCCGGGATATAATTCTTTACAGGGAATGAATAGAACTGCACAGCGGTGGGGCTATTTTTGTAATTCCCTAATTATGGAGGTGGTATAGATGGAAGAAAACGAGAGCATCCTTATGTGACAGATAGAGGGAAGTGACGATCACCAATCACACTATGTGACATAAGCATTAGGATAGGTTTATACGTCTCGTACTTGATTGAATCTAGGATAGAAATATACTATCGGTTATGTGACTCAAATATCCCCAAGATCCAGTTTTATATGGTTTACTCTCTCTTGTCTTTGCATGATTATAGTTGTTAGATAACCCCTCCCCAAACAAAACCTTATTTTGCAACATTAGCTATTCCAGACATGTGATCAGATTGATGACCCAATGATGACTTAGTATAATTAACCTTTAAAGTCCTAGCATCTCTATGGACAACCTCAAACTTGCCGCTATATACCTTTTTGGTAGCTTAGTAGTAAGAACATGAGAAACTCTATATAAAATTTCTTTGATCATCCAAACGCTTCATGAGTTAATCCTATCTGACGTAAGGCTAACAATTTTAATGACCTCCCCGATGTGTGGATCAAGGTTGTAGGATATCCATGTTAGCATTGTCCAATAGCCAATGACATATATTTGGAGTATTTAATTGATAGTCATATACAAGCCTATAATGTTGTTAGGGGTTCAAATATTGCGTATGATATAAACATAGAGATATTCCTTTCATTACTTAGGGCACATTCTCATCGTCGGTTAAAGAGAAACATAAGGATTCATGAAGGTTATATGGAAATGAGATGGGATAGGTACATTTATATGCAGGAGGACCAGATTCAGGAAGGTTATGCTATTTCTTTGGAAACTGACAACCATCTGCCGCAACAAGCTTATATTGGTCAAGGTTGAGTAGGAAGAGGAAGCAATGATGGGGATTCTAGTGGTCCAGGTAACAATGGTGGTGGAATTCCTTTGTATTTTTTTTTATTTTGACCCGTACTTTGGAGCTCAACAGCAACAACAAACTCAACAACAACCTCCACAAGAACCGTAACACTAACAACCAAACCTGCCAAATAGGCGTTTGCCTAATGGATATACAGATACTGCAGGAGGTATGGATGAAGATGAAAACCTAGAGCATATAGGTGAAATGCAGGAACCGATGGTAACACAAGTGAGAGATGATGATGCTTCCATTGATGTAATAATGCAGGAGCCTCAGGTGATGGCTTTAGATATGGCACAGCCGCTTCAGAAAGTGGAGGGTTTTCAAGTTTAGGATTCATTTAGCACCACTGAAAGCTCATACAGTAGCCACGATGTATCTCTATTTGCTAGTCAATTGACACAAGAGTTACTTTGGGAGCAAGAAAATGCAATTCAGAGTATGGATAATGAGCTTCTTAATCTGAGTAGGGCGCCTATTGTAGATTCAACACAATGAAATTTGAGGACGGGTGCAAGATTACAGGAGAACACAGGGAATGCTAGGAACAAAATTAATGAGGCCCTGATCACACCATATATAAAAAATAAGTAAACAGAAGAAGGAGTTAACACTTGATGGAAAATAAGGCTCCGAAGGAAAATGCTCTATCGCCAAGAAAGATCATAACACTAGTGGAAACCAGGCCTATTAAAGGCAGTTCCTTCAGACCAGAGAGTCACTTTTGGAGTGACTTCTCTGGTCGTGCCTTTGATCCTCTGCAATCAAAGGCGGTTCCGGGAACTGCCTTTGAATAACTAGGATCAAAGGCGGTTATCAACCTCTTTTGATCCTTTTCTGGAACCGACTTTGATTGGTTTTGAGCTCTGTTCATGTACTCCAACAGTCGGACTATAGGTACAGTTATGAGTGTGGAACTGAGTATCCGATCATTGTATAACGTTCATATTTTTCATTGAGGAATTGATTTTTGATTTTTGAGTGTGGAACAATTGGTCAAAAAGTAGTAGGAGAAATACAGTTACAAGCTCGGAATCCGCCAATAGGTATTAATTC
>JAULKK010006813.1:0-10373 GCA_032355705.1 Rubia peregrina
CTCATGTTGATCTTTTTCATTTTCTCGGTGAGTTTTAGGTGAAACGAGTTGATGTTTGTAGTTTTGGGTGACATAGGCTGATTTTTTGTAGTGTTTTTTCCTTATGTTGACGTTTTTCCATTTCGGGGTGAAGTTTAGGTGATAGGAATTTATGTTTTTAGTTGATATTAGTTGTTTTTTGTAGTTTTTAAATTAAAATTTTGATAATTGAAGTCTTGTTAATGTTTTTATGATTTTAAATTAATGTTTTGTTAGTTGTTGTCGACGTTTTTTCAATTTTATTTGATTTTTAATATATTTTTTATTGTTTTATTTTGAATTTTTCTCTAATTTTTTAGTTGATGTTTTATGATTTTTCGTTGATGTTATGCTATTTTTTGTTGATGTTTATAATTTTCAGTTTGATGATCATATTAACTATTTGTATTTTAAAAATATTTTTAAATAATTATTTCAATTTTTAATTTTTTTTGCAGATGGCGGGAAAATGATGGGAAAAAATTGGACAAAAAATCCCCTGAAGAAATATTAGTGATAGGTCCCTGTAAAATTTTTAGAGATAGGTCCCTGTAAAATTATTAGAGATAGGTCCCTGGAGCTAGAATATAATTAGAATTGCATAAAGATCTCTGCCTAAAGTTTAGGCTGCCTTACAGGAGACCATCTCTTGGTAAATTCACTCTGGATTTAATACATTCATTATCGAAAATAAAATATAATTAAAGTCTCACCAACCAGCTACCCAATTAAAATTCGGTTCCATCTCCCTCATTTTAAACTACTGATTTTTATATTTTAAAACCAAAATTTAATTCTCAATTAAATATGTATATTTTGCCGCTTATAAATTTTTTAAGCATCCGAGAATGGGCTGGAATTTTTATAATGACTAAACTCCAATTTCGGTACCTTACAAATGGCTGAAAGATTCATTTAGTCCTCTAATTTTCAAAATACTTTTTTTATTACCTTACAAATAACTGAATGATTCTTTTAGTCATTTACTTTTCAAAATATATTTTTTGGTACCTTACAAATGACTGACTGATTTGTCTAGTCCTCTACTTTTCAAAATAATTTTTAACTTTTTATTGGTTTAAAGAACATTTTGCTTTTGTGGTTTATTTTTCCATCTTTATTTCTCCTATAAAATAAATTTATTAAATTTTTCGATGAAATATTAATTTATTTGGAAGATAAGTCAATTTTTATTGTTTTAGTTCAGTCTCTTTATTTCTTAATTCTTTATTTTTTTGTATAAAATAAATTTAATATATATTTCAATGAATTATTTATTTATTTAGAAGATAAGACTTTTATTATTTTAGTTCAGCCTATTTATTTCTTTTAAGAATATTTTATTTTTTCCTCTTTATTTATTTATTCTTTATTTTCTTGTATAAAATAAATTTATTATATATTTCTATGAAATATTAATTTATTTAGAAGATAATACTTTTATTTCTTTAGTTCGGCCTCTTTATTTCTTTAAAAATATTTTATTTCCCCTCTTTATTGTTTTTCTTAAATCTGTACTTTCTTGTATGAAATAAATTTATTATATATTTCGATTAAATATTAATTTATTTAAAAAATAATACTTTTATTGTAAGGTACCAAAAAAGTATTTTTAAAAGTAGAACATTAAAAAATAATTCAGTCATTTGTAAAGTACCAAAAAAAGTTTTTTGAAAAGTAAAGGACTAAAAGAATCATTCCGTTATTTGTAAGGTAAATTATTAGTGTTTTTAAAAGTTAAGTAAAGGTTGACGATTGATTAGTGTTTATATATAGAAAGTAAAGTATGTGTTGAAAAAATAAGCATAAAAATTTTGTGATAATATTTTCCCCAAAAGTTTGGTGAGTGACCATAACTTTGGTCACTAAATACTAATTTGGTGACCATTTTATATTTCATCATCTCCACTGGTCACCACGAATATGTCAATTACTTTACTCTTATGTCCAACACCTTTCTGTGGCTAATTTTCTGACCCTGATTTTCACTTGGTCACTTCAAGTTCACTGGTGACCAAAACATAGTGACGAAAATATGTAAGTCACTAATACGATAATTAGTGACCAAATAATTTGTAGTCACTGGAATTCGGTCACGAAAGCACTTTTTTCTTGTTGTGATGGAAAGACTGTGTTTCGAGAGATGAACTCTTATATTAAACTTATGATTATCATATAAAAACTAAGAAAAATACTATGTTTTGAATTATATGTAGAATAAGTTGTAATTTGGAGTATGAAAATGGAATAGAGGGAGTAATAATGGTTTGATTAATCCAATAATAATTTACGTGGTGTAAGACTTCTACTCTTTCAAACACTTTTCCAGCAATATATATTAATGTTCTATTACGACACTTTAACTGAAATATCATTATTATTTTTAATTAAAACATCCACCAATGGTGGATGGGAGAGTTTTATTGGGCTCTCCTAACCCCAAAAGCGAGCCAAAAAAAGTAACAGATTACAAGGAACTTCTTTGAAGGGTCTGAGACTAATATGAACTACTGAGGTGACTCTAGTGATCTTTTTGGATATGTTTCCTGTAATCGATCTCCACCCCTCGTGTTAAACGATTCAGGTCAGATATCCAATGAAATCAAACTAGATGAAGGCCAAAGCTACAGTGTACGAAAGCCCAATGTATTATACAGCCTAATTAATGGCAATAATAAGCAGCAGATCAATAGATTAATGGCAGTAGCAGGACAGCTCCATAAATAGCACTAATAAGCAAGAGATCAGCAGCAACCAATGAACTTGGTGAAGAACCGCAAAAGCAGAAACAGACACAGCAAGATCAGCAGCATTACCAAAAAGGCAGACTAAATAATCCTCAAACGCATCAAGAGAAACAGCATCTCCAAGAGCAACAACAAAATAATCTTCAGTTTTCCAGAGAAAAAGAACCTGAGAAGATGAGGAGAGATGAGGTAGCATTGAGGTCCTATTTAAATATGATGATATATGATATATAGAACTGAATAGGTTAGTGAGACCTTAAATTAGATTTACTTCCCATACTCAAACTAGGGATATATTTTTTATCCATTAGTATAATTCCCTTAAGTTCTTTTTTCAAGTTATGCCATGAAAGTGTCTGGGGGGATATATGTTGTGCCTCCTTAGCTAAAAAATCTATAGCTAGGTTTCCTTCTCTCTTAGTGAAGATCACATCTGCCTTGGATCTTTTTAGAATGTCATGTATTGTAACACAAAGAGTAGAGCTGCCAATGGGCTTTTATTGGGTTTAAGATGAACTGGATTGCTAAAAAAACAATCAGACTCAATCTGTACAGATTTATCTACAAAATTCCTTGCTATTCTAAAACCTGAATGAATTGCAATGGGGAGATTGCAAGATGATTTTCCACATCTGTACTAAAGAATTCCCCATTTTTGTCCTTAACAATTAATCCCGAACCTGCTGATAAGTCATTTTTCAACCATGAAGCATCTACATTTATTTTGTAATTTGTGGTCGGTTTAGTCCATTTAACCAACTCATGGGCGATCTTTTTCTTTCTTTTAAAGAAAACTGCACAATCCCTTAATTTCTAGAAATTTTCCTCACTTAAATCTGCATGCACTTAATTGTTTAGCTGCTAGGGATTCCATAACTTCAGTCTTAATATTTTTTATCACAGAGTTAGTATTACAGTTTTCTCCCTTATATATATTCTCTTATTCCTCATTTTCCACAGATTCCAAAATGTAGTGATTGAAAAAATAAGGGCCACTTATTCTGAATAATGTTCGGACCTTGAAAAGTGAGATAGAATGATATCCTATCCAAAATTGAGTTAAAAAGCTATCCCTTATGCCAATAATGTTATGTACAGATGTCCAAACTGCAGTAACCTGATGACAGTTATTAATACATTGTATATAGAATCAGAGTTCTCACAATTGATGCATTTAGAAGCAAGAAAGACTCTTTTTTTATTATTATCATGTCATCAAAAGATACAAGGGAATTCATTATCCTCCACATGAAAATAGATACCTTCCCCGGTATAATTTTATTCCAGACTTGGTTGAGAGAGGCCACTACAGGTCTACTTTGCCTGAAGGTCCTTTATGCAGAAGCAGTGGAGAAATTTTCATTTGTTGTTGTTTTCCATATAAGTCTGTCCTCATGATTGGCCTTGAGATCAGCCTCATGCAGAAAAAAAAGTCACTGGTAGCCAAATGAGGCTCCAAGATAGGTAAGTATGAATGTTTATCTCTTATGAACCGGGATATAGAAATATCTGAGAATGGGAGAGTTATATGAGTGGGCCATATATAAAATAAAGCACCATTACCTAACCAGTTGGAATTCCAAAAGCTACTTATTCCTAGACCATATAAAATCTGTGAGTGATTATTGCACTCCTCTTTAATTAGCTCTATCCTAGATCTTGTGTGTGAAGTGTGAAGTGTGACAACTATCACTTAGTAACCACATTAGGTTAGACCATAGAGTTTTATTCATTTGTAGTTTCCACCATAAGTTTGATGAGAGTGCTTTAATTATAGTAGATAGATCCCTTATTCCTGGTCCATTTTTATTAATAGGTAAGTAGCACCTTTTCCATGATCTCCAATGAAGCTTATGGTTTCCTTCATCATTGTCACCCCAAAAGAAAATTGTAGCCATGGATTCAATTTTCTTAAGAACATGCCTAGTTGGTTTTAGCATTGTGAAGATATGTATGCCCAGGGAATAGAGACAATGATTAATAAGAGTCAGTCTACCAGCAGAAGATAACCACATATTTTTCCAATTTGACAATTTACTCTCAAATCTATCTAACAGAGGGGTGAAGAATTCATTCTTGATCCTACCTTGGAAAATTGGGATTCCTAAATATGTCATAGGGGTTTTCTGGTTCATACCTAGAATTCTCTTATCACTAGTAATCTGGCATTTTTATCTTGTTTTTAATGAAGAATTCACTTTTAGGTAATTAATGTGTTGACCTAAGCTAGTTAATAAGCGTGGAGGAATCTTGTTAGGTTCTTGAGATTTTTAGCATCTGCAGAAGTAAATAAGGCTGTATTATCTGCATACATAATGTGAGTTGGCTCACAAAGTCTATTTGGGATTTGGTATGGTCTTATTTATCCTACATTCACCACATGCTTTATAGTTCTAGAAAAGGATTCAGGTAAGATGCTATATAAGAAAGGTGAAATGGGATCCCCTTGCTTAATCCCTCTAGATAATCTAAAGAAACCTACAGGACATCCATTGATCAAGATCGAGAACCATGCAACACTTATATTAGACATTATTATGTTGACAAACATGCCACTAAAACCAAATTTAAGAAGTATTGAGTTAAGAAAACCATAGGAAACTCTGTCAAAAGCCTTTTGCATATCTAACTTAATGATGATATTAGGATCTCTATTATTGCTCTTAAGAATCTAAACAACTCCTGCATGTCAATTACATTATCTGAGATTTCCCTACCTTTCATGAAAGCAGTTTGTTCACTGGAGATTATCTTATCCATCAGAGGTTTTAACCTTTCCATCATTATTTTTGAGAAAATTTTATTGGTAAAATTAGATAAACTAATAGGTCTGTAATCTGAAAAACTTAAAGGGTTCCGTTTCTTAGGAATCAAAGTTATCCAAGTAGAAGCTATACTCTTAGGAATACTAGTTCCATTAATGATTTGGTTGCAAGCTCTTAGAAGATCCTTTTTAATTATATTCCAACTGAAAATAAAAAATACACCACTGAAGCCATCAGAGCCCAGAGCATTGTTTCATCCTAAGCCAAACACTGCATTTTTTAGCTCATCTTCATATATGTGTTTGATTAATTCTAAGTTGTCCTATTCATCAACAAGTGATGGGATGTTGTTAAGAATTTTTTTGGCATATTCTCATGAGCTTTCATTATTAGATTCAGTTAACAGGTTTTGAAAGAAAAGAACCCCCTCATTTTGGATGTCTACAATGTCAGTGATCTAGTTTCCATCCTGTGATTTTATTTTGTTGATGCTCATTTTATTCATTTTCTATGTGCATGTTTTATGGAAGTAAGTTGTGTTTAAGTCACCTTCTTGGAGCCATTTGATCCTAGACTTCTGTTTCCAATATAGTTCGTGTTCCTTAATTGACCTAGTTAGAATTGTTGTTTGTTTTTAAGCTCAATGTATGAGTGCACATCTGTGGACCTTTGATACTCCTCCTCCTCCTCCAAACTAACCCTCTCACCAGCCTCCCTAAAATTTTTAAAAATTTCTCCAAATTGGGTTTTATTCCATTCTTTAATTGTTATTTTCAGCCTTTTAAGTTTTGTAATTTTAACAGCCAACGGAGAGCCAGTATCTAGTTTATTCTAGTCATTACTTACCACATAAATTCTGGCCTAGTTGTCCACATTTTCTGAAATCTAAATGGCTTGGGATGAGATACTTGGATATTAAAAACTTTTAGAAACATATGGAATGATCAGAACCTGCCCTATTTAAATCTCTATAGAAGAGTTGGGGTATAAATTAATCCAGTCATTATTGGCTAAGCCCCTGTCCAAATTCTTGAAAAGTGGATCTCTAAGTATGTTATTTGACCAGGTGATTAGTGATCCTACAATATGAATCTCCAGTAGGTTTAAATCATTAATGAAGTTCCTGAAATAAGATATACTACCATGTGGAGGATTTTCCTACCCTTATATTCAGTTAAGTCCTTGATTAAATTAGAATCACCTATGTAAATGGTAGGAACAGTTTGTAGTTTCTTTAAATCATACCATAACATGTTCCTTAAATCTCTAGTCTGTTGTGCATAAACAATGTCAGCATTTCAAGTTTCTGAAGTAGAGTTATCAGTGATGGAGCAACATAGAAATTGTAAATTATGAGTAATGTTAGAAATGCTAAGATTATTATTCCACAGTAGCCAAATTTTATTATTACTGCAGGCATTCCAATTTCCAAAACCTAAGGGTCATGCTAAGGTTTTTTAAATTCGAAATTTGGTGCATTGGTTCAATCAGCCCTAGAATATCAATTTTATGGATTCTAATGAGATTTTGTAATATGTTTATTGTAGTTACATATCCTCTAATATTCCAGATCAAAATGTTAGCTATATGTTTGTGTTTAATCATTAGATTTCCTACTTCTTAGAGATGACCTAAAGATCATATTGATCCCTGTAAAATAGTTATTCCTATGTATCTTTTTAGTATCAGTATTCTTATTATTTAAACCCTCTGTGCTGGCATCTTGATATAACAAATCAGTTTCATTTTCATTTTCATTTTCAATATAGTTAAGATCATCATCTGATTCCATCTGTACATTTTTAGTAAGAGAGGTAGAAAGAGGAACCTTATATATACTCTTCACTGAAGAGTCTGAATTTTGTGAATGATGAGTTCTTGGTATTGATTGGTTAGATGGCTTGCTTGACCCTACTTCTTCAGTGGAATTCAATTGTAGAAATTTGTATCTATTGCCCTGTGAAAAAAAGAGTGGGTTAGCAGGGATGATGTTACTTGGGGTACAGATAAATTCACAAGAATCTGAGCATTGTTTTTGAATCATAAGGTCATCTTTGGCAAACTTGAGCCTTGGCCTTGTTTCTTATTGTGAGAAGAGAGTTGTGGATGAGTTCTGTTGGTGATGATCTGTAGCTAGACGCTGTATCCCGGGGATAAATACAGCATGTACATTTTGATCCAAGGTCTGAGCTTGATCCATTTGGTTTTGTTCTTGGAATTTAGAATGCTCCAACTGCTTAGCAAGTTTGATCGGTACATAATCTGAGAAACCTTAGCCAATACAGGTTGATGATTGATAGCAACTGACATAACTTATTTCTGTTTTTGTTGTACTAAGAGGCCAGAGGTGTGTTCAGCTAGTCTGCTATTAGGTTTTACTCTTCTCCATTCCATTCCAGGGGAGGAGCTACATCACTGAACTTCACCTTATCTATGATGTAGCTCTTATTCATCATTTTAGCCCTTCTTCATTGCCCAACATTGTGACCTAACAGACAACAATTAGTACAATACTAGGGTTTCCATTCATATTCGACCTTGTACCATTTGCTATCCTTTCAGTACCCAATCTAATCCTAGGTGGGTGATCCTGGGTTAAATCCAATTGAACACAAAATCTAATGACTGAGGACCTTGTAAACTCCCAAGTTGGCCTATCTTCCATCATAGGCAGTCCAAATTGCTCAATAAGGATGGTAGTAGCTTCCTTGGTGAAATAGTAAGCAGGAAGACTGTGTACGGAAATCCAAACCGGAGCAAAAGGAGCATCCCAAAAAGGGGAGAAATCAGGGGTCCAATTCCTAAATCTTACAAGACAATCGTGAATCCTCAGTTTCCCCCTCATCCAGCATAGATTGAAATCATCTTCAAATGCGAACCTAATCAGGATGTGCTTATTATCCGGCAGACCTAGCTTCACCTCTCCTTTGAAACCCAAATTAAAGAAGACATTATGAACAATATGCATACCAGGCCTTCCGATTCTGAACTTTCTGTTAAGTGATAGCTTCAGCGGAGCTGCCAATCTCTGGACATCAATGTTAGAGAAAAGGCAAGCCTTTTCATCTTCGAAGGTGGTTGTCAGAATTGAAATTGAGATTGGGCGATGAGGTTGGGGAGGATGAGTGACAGGTCTAGATTGGAGTACAAAGGTTGTGGGATTTTGGCGGAGCGGCCATGTGAATCTGGTAGGTTGTGGGATTTTGGCGGGATTGTGACCGTTGAGACGGTAACGACTATGAAATGGGAGATGATGTTCGGTTAGTTTAGTCAGAATCTAGAGAGAAGCAGGAGGGAAAAGTAGAGGGGAGAGAGTTCATTATAAGAATTAACTGAAATGTTATTCTGAACACACTTACGATGGGTTATCCTCTCTATTAATATATTATATTTTTATTACTATATAGAATTATAATAATATTTGTATCTCACTCCCTCTATTCCAACTGTATTTGCACGAACACTATTCATTAGTAAAAATACTTCATTTAAAAATTAATTTTTTTACTGTATAAGATAATATATAATTTTGTTCGATCTAGTTAGAATTATCGTAGCATCTATTTTTATAATATTAATTTTTATTATTTTTAATGTACATAATTAAAAATATTAACAATGAAAAATAATTATGATTAATTTAAAATTGTCAACAGGTGCAAATACAGATGGGATGCAGGGAATATTATTTATATAATTTTTTAAATAAAATAAAAGTATATAGAGAAATTCTCATGTTAGACTGACTAACGGTTAAACTAATCATGATAAATCTCGTTTCAAGAACTTTTAGGTTCGAATTATAATTATTTATATATTACAATATATTTTAAAAGTTTTTAAAATTTATAAGAGTCTCGTTATAAAAAATAAAAATAAAAATCAAATCACCTTATTAATTACATTAACATAAAATAACCCATCAAACCGTTAATCGATCTAAAACAAGACTATATAATTATATATGATAAAATGATGTGTGATGATACTAAAGAAAAATAAAATATTAAATATTCAAGCCCACTATCGTATGCTTGATAATGAATAGTAGACTTGCATGCAATTCCAAGTAAACGCCGCTGGCTAGGGATGGTTCTAACTTTCATTTCTCCTTATTTGTATTATTTTTGACTGTTTTTTTTTAAAATTATAGACCACTTACGTGGGGGAATTAATAGGCACCCCAAACCTTTAAATAGTAGCTTCGACTATCAATTTTACAAAATGTTCAATAACTTGAACGAGCCTATACATAGTCTAATTACGCCACATATAGTGTCATCAAAAGATAACTCCCAGTATTGAGATGCTTCCAAGTAGTACGAACTCCATCCCTATGTCGAACGCTCCCCTGGCCAGACCTCAATATGTGGGAAATAAGCACTATATGAATACAAAATTGCAAGTGAGAGCCCGATATGCTTTTACAAGCTAGAGCTGGAGTATTGATAAGTATTTGAGGGAAAAGATGATAATAAAACATGTTGGATTGCATCTGCGATGAGCTTGGATTTTGTTTGTTAAACTCTGATGTTGGGGACTCCATCCTTTTCAAGCTGAACAAGACCTTTCTCCATTCTAGTGAGCTCCTGATTTTCAAAAGATCCTTCTGCTCCTGAGGTTCTGCTTCTCTTGGCCAGTTGATCTGCAACCTTATTGGCCTCCCTGCAATAGAAAGAAAGGTTAAGGTCAGAGGTCTGAAGTTGTAGTGCTGTATGAAATGCCTTCCAAGGTCCATTTCCTGGGTCTATTATAGCACTGATGACTAAACAACAATCAGTTTCAAATGTAACCAGACTTGGATTGATATTCATCTGCAGCACAAGTTCTAATCCAAGTTTAA